>CAHIKZ030001889.1:280000-302500 GCA_903632075.3 Acanthosepion pharaonis
TACCCACTTGTGGGGAACTGATGAATTTATCAGCATTGTTTGAATTGTCCTCAAATTCGTCTTGTTCACTATCTCATTTTTTTCTTTTTTAGTAACTTTACACTTATTTCTCTTCTATTTATCTAGAGCTCGTTTTTGTTTGTTCTGGGCTGTTATATTCTTCCACGTTTATTGTTTCTGACTCATGGATCTTCTGCGCCTCTAAAAATGACTACATTACTTTCCTCTACGCGCTGTGTCCCTTCAGTACGTGGAAGGCCGTCGCTACAAACAACCTGCTACCTCTTGTAACACTTTAACAACGTTCATTCCTTCGCCATACTCGTCGACAAACCATTTCGCCATCCGCTCTCACGAGCTCGGCAATTCCACTGCCTTCCCCTGTCCATTTTGCCCTCGATATGCCCTATGAGTGTCAAATTCTCCAAGCTCTCTTTCCTCGTTATATGTCCACGAAATTTCTACTGTCTCTTTCTAATCTGTGCCCTTTTTGATTCCATTTTCCTCAAGAATTCTCCATTGCCTACGCGTTCCGTTCATGGTATTTTAAGCAGCCTTCTGTACAACCGTATTTCAGTTGCTTCCCGTGTTCGCATGTGTCGTGTCCTTTCATGACGTTGGCAATTATAACTCTCCACATTTTCCTGTCCTTTGAAGCACTTAATAACTATTGTCTTCTTGCCATCTTTTCCTGAACCCGCCCCGACATCTATTTGCTCGATCTCGCCTGGTAGGTCGTGCGTTGCTTTCTCCTGGCCCTCTTATCTTCTACCTGTCCTCTGAGCATAAAATTTTCTAAGCCCTCTTTCCTCATTAGGTCCCTTTCTTCAGGATGTAGTTGATCGTCATACCCAGGAAGGCCCCGTCCTTTGTAGCTCTTAATAACTTTTGACTTTTTGCCATCTCTTCCAAACCCTGCTTCATCATCCATTCGCTCAAGCTCACCTGGTAGGTTGTACGTTGCTTTCCTCTGTGTCCCATGCCTTCAGTCTATCATGTGACTATCCTGTGAGTATCATCTGAGAAGAAAACCTTTAGCATTCCATTAAATTATAGTCGTAATAAAACAGACTCCCTACAACACTTTGCTTTCATATATTAACCTGTATATAAAATATTTTCGTTTTTTCTTTCAATCAACTATATGATTTCTGTTAGGCTTACATGATTACAAACGGTGTCCTCCTCAGTGTCGGAGTTACCTCCTCCTTAATTTCTTAATTTTCCAAACTGATCCTAGTGGACGCTCTCCAGTTTCTTTAAATATTTGGCGATATATTTCTTTCGCCCTCTTTTTCTTCTCACTTTTCAGCTGAGACTACAACCGTGTAAATCTTTCGTGGAGATTTGCGTTTTTCCCTTTGGGGGGGAAACACCATGAACAATACATACACACACACGCACGGACGTATGCACATTCATTCACTACATATAATTAGAACATAAATTTTCTACATTCATTTGTACACACACATTATTGTCTTTGTAATTCGTAACCTTTGTTAATACATTATTATTTGTTTGTACATGTATATCGTTTCTTGTTGCTTCTCTACGTCATTTTGGTGGACTCAATCACGGATTCCGCCATGTTTTGTTGTGGGCCATTTCAAGAGACACACGTGTTTATCTCCATAACGCGTACACTGGCCCACAACACTGAGTATGACTACATAGCAGTAAGGCCTCTGATTTTGAGGAACGTGGAACCACCCCTTAATTACTGTTGCTCCCAGGTCAATCCTGACCCGAGTTGCTAGCACCTGTTTTGATAGTTAACCCCCTACACTGGGGTCAAAACACTATGAGAGTGTGAAAATTTTGATAGTAAAAATACCAACAAAACATTTTCATAATAAAAAATTACCAACAATACAGTTCTGTGAGGGAAAAAATTACCAGAAATGCATTTTTTACATTATTCGGACAATTGTACTCATCTGTGTTGCCATGTTTATCACAACGTTTCGGTCGTTGTACGCTCCGGCCTTCTTCATGTGGCTGGAATGTCGAACTGAACCCTTTATTTATTGGGGTAGACAGATCTAGTTCCACATGCCATGTCTAATGGATGTCATTTATCTCCTGTTAATTCCTCTCTTAAAGTTCTCCACCGCCTTAACCAGGTATTGAACTTCAGTTAATTGCCGAAACAAGGATATTTGCCAACAGCCCCACGCGGTCAGATGTGGCACAATGCCGAATTTAAAGTGGGGTATCCGAGCCCGTATGCTCGGGCAAAAATTCCCCTTTGGATCCCGTAAAAAACGGGGCCGTGTAGCTGTCTAACACCCCAGGCGTGACTCTGCCCTTCGGCAAACCCCTTGTCTGGGTTCCTCTCTGCCCAAAGGTAGAGAGTTCGAGTAGCTTAGCTGCAGACGAATCTCCGGTTTTATAATTGCCGAAACAAGGTTATTTACCTCACCTATTCATTGTTATTTTAAGGGCACAAGGCCGTTTTAATGCGGGGTTAAATGGGGTCGGGTATCTAAAAATACCTCCCCAGACGAGGCTAGGGGTAGGGTTTAGTTTCATCTGGGTTCTTTCTGCCCAAAGATTAGAAAGTTCGATTCAAGAACAGCTGGAGACGAATCTCCAACTAATTACCGAAATAAGGATATTTCTAATAAAAAGGCGGTCAGATGTGGCACAATGCCGAATTTAAATATGGTGTCCGAGCCCGTAGGCTCTCAATAACTTTAAAAAATTGTAGACCCCGTAAAAATTCGGGGCCGGGTATATGTCTATATACCCCAGACGAGACTCTGTCTTTCGGCATAGCCTCGTTTGGGTTCCTCTCCACCCGAAGGCAGAGAGTTCGACCAATCTTGTTAAATCTTGTGCCATAACACACGACTTCGTTGGGGGGGGGGTCGAGTTCGACCAGCTTAGCTGGAGCCGAATCTCCAACTAATTGCCAAAGCAAGTAGCCAGGTATATTCTGTGCTCACTATATATAGGTACTAGTATAGTCACTCCACACAGGCGATAGGCAGTGTGGGACATGATTAATTACAAAAGTATATATATATATATATATAGGCACTGAATTAAATACCCAGTGGCGACAGTCTGTTTTATGCCTATACACAATCACCAGGCCATTTATTTACATATATTCCATCTCTAATATTGTGCATTTTAACTCATTAATATAACCTAAATTTTTAAAACTATATTTTGTCATATATATATATATATATATATATATATATATATATATATATATATATATACACCCACAAAATATAAACCCATAAATAAAAATTAGTTTATCAAATTCTATTCCCATCCCAGTGAAAAAAATTCAAGGATAGGATTTTAGACTTCTTCTCTACACACATCATTTCATTTTCAATGTTAGAAAACGTGCTTTCAAAGTGTAAACGTCCCAAAAGAGAAGGTCCCACCACTGACTACATAGTCACTTACGAAAACAAAACCACAAGTTTTATAAACCGACACGACGCCCGGAAAGAGTGCACTGATACTCTGAGCTTATTCATAAGAGCTGAATAATATGTAAAACAATCCCTTCATTAATTTATGCTAGTAAAACATACAGGTTTTCTTTCCTAGATACCTGTTTTATGTTCCCGTGTATATAAAACATCCCTATAATTTTAGATACATATACACAATCCAGATATTCAGTTAAAAAGTAAAAAAGAAACATCTTGATAACGGCTAAAAGTATAGCCGAAAGCGTGCGGAAATGCAGAATATCTGGACAGTTTTTACACACTTTGTGTGTAAAAAAAAAAAAAAAACACTTGTACAAGCACAAGAAAAATTAAATAAAAAGCTTAGTCGCAGTACGCCATTACGCTCAAAACCTCTGGCTTTGTTTAAACTGCTGGTCATGATAGACTGTAACTAAGGTCTGTTCAGCATAGTTGCAGTGTAAACCACAGGTGGGCTCTGTGGGTGTTGAACAAACACAAACGTGCCTGAGCGAGTGTCTGCATTAGGGATTGGCTAGCCGTCCTAGTAGATAGGTGTGTTTGGAAAACGAGTATTGGTCAGTATTGCATCATCAATTGCTGCGTAGACGAGCACCTGATTCACTCTTTTTTTCCAAATGTTGCATGCCAATCAGTTGATTTCTGTTTATATATATATATATATATATATATATATATATATATACGATAAAAATATAGTTTTAAGGTATGCTATGTTTCTAGGTTAATATTCTCAATATCAGGGATAGTGATTTTGCAAATATAAAAGTGTACATTGAAATCAACACCCAGAGCCGACATGTTTAAATACAATCTTCATGGCCTGTACACACACACAAACACCCTACCCATATATATATATATATATATATATATATATATATATATATATATATATATATATATTAGCAGCATGGCCTGGCGTTGCCCGTGCTTGATTCAAAAATCGTACGACTCATACAGCAATCGCTATCACTTGACTTAAAATATTTTTGCCCTTCCTTGCCTTTAAAGGAGTGCCCTTTGCCGTGCTGATGTTGCTACATGCCTTACTTCTTGCCTATCTCACACTGCGAATTTTTTCTAAGCTCTATACTAAACATTAAATCTGTTACGAAAAAAGAACTAAACAAAATGAACACAAAACGATCAGCTTTAAAAAAAAAGGACTTGTAACTGGAAAAAACCGAATGAAAAAAGAATGTTAACAACAAATACTTTTTCACACACAACCCAGTTCTGCGGAATCAGAATCAATGTTGAGTTTAAGCAAGCGAATGAGCCAATTGGAGTAAAGTGCCATGTAGATTTAAATTTTCCCACTTGTGACGAATGCAGCTATCTATTTTTTTTGCATGCTAGCATGCTAGTTAACATTCGTGTCAGTCAGCTGTTAATCTCACGTTGGCCAATAGAAATCTCCCTGTCTATTCGTGGCAGCCAGCTATAGGCTCCTCCTCTGGCCAGTAGAAAATGGCCGCAAACTATATGAAAACAGCCGTAGAAGCATGAAAAATCGATTATTTCGACTATCGATGGGAGTTGGGAAATGCAAAGTCGGTCTTGGCCTTCTCGCTAACTTGGAGGATGTGCTTGTAAAATTTTGGTGCAAATCCATCGAAAATTGCATAGCCATACATTCGTTACACACACACACACATCCTATTTTCATATATATATATATATATATATATATATATATATATATATATATATATATGCACACACGTGTTCCTTTTTTATATATATATATATATATATATATATATATATATATATATATATATATGTGTGTGTGTGTAGGGGGGCGGGCTAAAGTTATTGAACAAAAATAAATTACGGTAATTTAAGAAAAGTTATAAGTAATGTCACATCAAAACAAAATGATTTTTTATGTTTTAAAAACTATTTAACATGTTCAAAATGCCCCCCTTCAGGTTCGATACAACGGACAGAGTCGCAACTGTGGAAAATTATACTGACAGGTGCCGTCTCTGGGAACAGCTGCCCGAGTTCGCGCCATCTCATTACCCTTTGAGAGAGGGATCAGATAGTGCTCGACGGTTGTGGGGGTGAGGTGGGGTCGGGGAATTATTGTTCCTCGCCCGGGTTTACGTGCTCGGGCTCCCCACATTAAATCTTGTGCCATAACACGACTTCGTTGTGGGGGGGGGTGTCGAGTAAACACCAAATTACTATAAATTAGAGACTATTCCATACGTAATAAATACTGCGCCTCAAGAGGAAGCAGGGAGTTCAGTCCGAAGTCGGGCGACCGGCTGACCGACTGATCGGTTGAACTCTCTGCCTTCGGGCGGGGAGGAACCCGAACGAGGCTACGCTGAAGGGCGGAGTCTCTTTCGGGGAGGTAAACCGACCCTGAACCCGTTTATACGGGTTCAAAGGGCATATGTTTGGCCGAGCCCACGGACTCGGAGATTCCACGTTAAACCGGCCTTGTGTCACATGATGCCCTCGTGGGGGGGGGGGTGAGTAAATACTGTTCAGTCTCAGTCTGGAATGAGGTCCGTCAGGAGTCTGTCAGTCAGTCAGAGCGAGCGAGTCAGTCAGTCGAGTCAGAGGCAGTCCGAAACAGAGTCGCGTTCAGACAATTACTACTAAACCTGATTGTTCGTACTAACATTTTCTACTTCTCTGTATATATTCCTGTTGGTAATATATCTGTGTTATTCCATATACGTGTTCGAGTTCTTCTTTATTGGTTCTACCTTGGACTATCACCGTGGTACAATGAACCGGACCATAACGATTACATAATAAAGGTTTTACTTAATTAGCTATTATGTTTCTCTAACTCTACAAATGTTGAATGTATAACTTATTCTAATTTCTATTTTCCTATCTTTACACGATATTAATTTTATCGTATAAATTGTTCCCCGCTCTGTCACCCATGGAATATAAATAATTGTTTGTACGGAAAATAAGGATCTACGTAGTTCTTGTTAACCCAAGTACTTTCGTCTTTAAATTAAGTGGCAGCAGAAGAATTATCGTTAAACTTTTAAAAGGTAAGCTTAAACATTAATTCAATACTTAAATGCAGCGATCAATTTTGAGTTCTTCTGTAGTTTATTGATGCCTATAGTATCTACTCCTCCCTATTGTGATGATGGCCAAACCAAGAGGCCTCCACAAGAGATCGTTTGAATGCTGCCCAATAGGGCGACTTTTAAGCTAGTTTAAAATTTTACCTAGCTTAAAATTTTAAGCTAGCTGCAATTTTGGATACAAAAGGAAAATAAAGGTTACTCCCCTTGATCCATGAAAGCAAATATAATGACAAGTATAATATATGAATATATATTTTTAACCTCGCATAATCTGGCAACGCCGAATCTGAGCTCAACGAAAATCGTTCCCTGCGCCTAACTTTTCTAGGGCTTTTGAATGAGCTATGAATCATTGAAATCGGACTATTGGGAACAGAGGAGTTTTTTGGATACACACACGCACAAACACACATACATATATATGGAATTAATACAAATAATCTTCTCTGTTAACTAGTGCTTTGGAAAAGACCAACATTTAAATGTCCTTTGAGAGATTGTATTTCTGAAAATAAAGTACATATGTTGGTTTGACAACCACAAAAGTTCTATCGTACAACATTTAAAGACACATTCTGGTCCACCTTCACAATACAAGAAAATACTTGTTGACTACACCATTAAATTAATAAACAAAAACTTCACATTTTTGAGGCCCTTTATATCAAAGCCAACCACCCAACACTGAATAAACTTTATTACGAGTGTACGAGCAATGTTTTAAAATGCATTTGTGTTGAATAACATTTAACGCCATGTTGTATTCTTATAATCTATGGTTACCTCCCTTACATCGTGAAAGCTTGTTTAAAAAAAAAAAAACCAAAAAGAAAACAAAAAACAAAAAAACAAAACATCGCAGCTACAATGGCTAATTTTAAAATAGTTATAACAGAGTGCGTTCACGCGTGTTTACAAAAATCAGCATCACAACGATCAAAGTTACATTAAGATTGTCTTCGCAATTCACCGGTGAGGATGATCTCGGAGGGGATCGAAAATACTTGGGTTAAAAAAAAATACAACACCTTCTTTGATGAAATTCAACTTAACATCAAGAAGATAATTAGAGAATTAGAAAAGATTATTATAAAAATAGACATATTATGTTTATATTCAATGAAACCTGCTTGAATGAAGATATGCTTCCTAAATATGCATATATATATATATATATATATATATATATATATATATATATATATATGTGTGTGTGTGTGTGTGTGTGTGTGTGAGTGTGTGTGTGTGTGTGTGTGTGTGAGTGAGTAAAAACATAGATACACGCACAAAAGTTTTTACGTACGTATAAATATATTTCTTCTACTGGTGTTATTAACAAGTTTTAACACAAAATCTTGAATAATCACCACGAAAACGCTAATTAACGGTCAGATTGTATTTGCACTTGAAGATTGCAGCAACTGCATGAAACTATTGACGTTGGAAATTATCTATATTTACTTATATATATATATATATATATATATATATATATATATATATATATATACACACACACTGTACACACACACACACACACACATATATATATATATGTGTGTGTGTGTGGAAATATATAGAAAATAGGAAAGAACTGGTTAGGTGAATAATCCAAAGTTCCTTAGTATTTTAGTTATTATTTTTTAAAAATAGTGCTCGATACAAAAGTAGAGCATAAATATAGTTATTTATTTAAAAATATGATTCCAACTCGCGACATAAGAGGTCTAAAATTATTCGAAAACTTGAATATTTTATTCAAATTATAATGAGGATTATTGAAGTTTTAATTTTTTTTTTGAAATATGAGACCTTTTCATGTCGCGAGTTGGAATCATATTTTAAATAAATAAATATATATATATATATATATATATATAAACAAACACAAACAACACACACACACACACGCACACATATATATATACACACACATATATAAGTTTTTAAGAAATTTTATAAATGGAAAATCTGTTTTCAAGGAAACGTTTTCCATTTGTCAAATTTCTTAAATATATATATACATACATATACATCTTGTACTTTTATACTTATATACATATGAATATATGTGTGTGTGTGTCTGTGTGTGAGTGTGGTTACGCGTGCGTATGTGTGTAGGGGTGAGAGTTAGGGGAGGGTGTAGATGGTTAATAGATATGATCTGATGTAAGTATTCCAAGAATTTAATGAAATATAAGTTTTAAATTACAAGTACTTATTTACACGATTAATAAATCTTTTATTCTTGTTTTTCTCTTTTTTATTCCATGTTTAATTCGTTTTTTTTTTTTTTTTACTTTCACTTACCCTTTCAAGGACAATTTTTCTTTCTTTCTTTCTTTCTTTCTTTCTTTCTCTTTCTCCTTTTTGTAATATGTTCTCTGTTCTCTTTTCTGTTTTCCCTATCCATACTCCCACATTAATCGCCACATTGTGTCACCCACCCGACAAGTGACAAGAGGGTGAATAATACCCCACCGATGCCTACCTTGTTGTATATAAGTTGACACCTAGCATAAACACGCTTGGACTCGTACGTGAGATGAACCTACTATTGTCTCCTAAGCAAGAGATTCGACCCTTCGTATCTGGTAACTAGTCGCATAATGCTGAGGGTAATTTTTCGTGATGGTAGCAGTAGGGCTTCCGAAATAGATACCTACTTACAAAGATATACATGTATACATTAGTGTTATGGTTGTCACTATGTGTTGGAGCAGGAATCTTGCTTAATTTGTGTTAATAGTTGAAAAACTCACCATACGGGCGGGATTCTAAGCGGATTTCTGCGAAAGGCCTAAATGGCCCACCTCTGGTGGCTATTACTTGTATTAAAAAATAAAGCACAGTGAAAAGGAAAAGTCCCACCAAAAAGTATGCGGGAAAAGTTCATAACTTTCATTTTGGGCTTGCCTATTTTTAATTATTTTTTTTTTTATTCTATACAGTTTTTTTTAATCATTTCACCCCAATCAAGGCAATAAAGCCACGAGGAAGCTAGGTGTTATTGAGTGTTAAAGAATATGAGAAAAACTACTGCTAAGGAGATAGGTCAATAAAAGAACAAGAATTAAGAAAACAGAAGATAAAGATTGAAATTGTATTAACATTTTTGAAGATCAAAGATTGACTGGGAAGCAAGAACCCGGAAGAGACTTCATAAGCGTGACGTGCGATCGAAGAAACCGTTATCATAGAACTCACATCTAGCCAATTCAACTGTATGAGGATGAGACCTAGTCGCCAATCTAGTACTGCGCTTAAATTCATAATATCTAGATACCATAGCCGAAAGTTCATCAGAATAATTACCGTGAAAATGCACACGGAAGCAATGTTACAGAGGTGGGAAAGGGACTGAAGCCGAGGTGCCATGTCAGGACCAATAACAGTGCAGCTTCTTCTTTGAGATTTATCAAGAATCTAGCCGGATACTAAACCATATGTGGAAGAAATATTAAAAGCAAAGACAAATGGTAGATTTATAAATATGTAAGATAGATTCTGGCGAGAAAAACTATCTCGCACGATATAATCAACTGCTATGTCGTGTCAGCTGAAAACGTTAGTCCGAGAAGGCGCAACGATTCATTCTCCTAATAAAGATTTCCCTTTTGGCACCTCGACTTGAATTTAAGGGTAGTACTAGACTGGCAGTTAGGTCTCATCATTTTACCGTTGAAATTGTTAAGTGTAAACTGTAAATTCTATTCTAATAATTTCTTATCTCCCACTTCTTGCTTTTAGAAGTCTCTTCTGGATTTTTTCTTTTCTGTCAATTTCTTCTTCTATGTGCCGTGTCCATTAAGGACGTGTACACTCCATAACTTCCTGATCTGATATCCATGTTTATTAGGTAATTTACTCGCTGTAACCCTTTGTCATTTGTCCTGTTACGATTACCAGTCCCGTTTCCAGTGCAGCACAGCCTGAGGCTAGTTTGAATACAGTTTTCCTTCTTCCAGACTAATCGCTAACCAAGGCTATATGACCCAATTGGGATGAGAAGACACGGATTCATACTTTTCTCAAGGGTATTAGCACGTAAGTGAATAGAATTAACTCGACTGGAATTCGAACTCGGCTCTCCAATTCCTAAATCCGAGCCGCTATCTATTACTCCAACGAGCCTTCTATTCTATGCAGTTCACTAAAAAAAGGCAAAGATTCGGCTTCGGTAATCGGATGGACACAAAATAAGGGTTCTGTTTAGCATTATACTTACATTCGAAATTGAACCTTCCTGTCTAAATAACATAAGATGTGAATTCTCAGTTGGATGTCTTATTTATGCATTTAAACAGAAAGATAAAGATTCGGTTTACTTAACTTGATGGACACAAAGTAAGGCTCCAATTTAGTATTAGACATTCATTGTAATCGGAACCCCTTCTTTAAAATTTAAAATATGCCGAACTTTTCATTTGAATGTCTTTATGCATTTAAACCAAAAGATAAAGATTCGGTTTAGTTAACTTGATGGACACAAAGTAAGGGTCCACTGTCATTGTAATTTGAATCTCCTTCTCTTAAAACTTAAAATCTGGAATTTTCTATTGGATGTCTTCTTTATGTAATTAAACCAAAAGATAAAGATACAATTTAGCTAACCTGGTGGACACAAAGTATAGGTCCAGTTTAGCATTATGCAATGTCATAAACCGAGTTCTTCGCTGACAGAAACTTAGAAATGTTTTGAATTTTTGAAAAAAAGCGGATATGCTAAAAATATATTACAACGTTAAATTTGTCATCACAAAAAATGGTGGCGGTGGCGATAGCTGGAAGCATCGTTGTGTTATGTGATGACAATGAGATCCAATGAAATTAAATTAACATGATAATGACTTATTTTCGTCGTTAGTGTCGCTGTGTAGTACACAGTGTGGTTCCGTTATCAATATTTCATGAGTGTTTTTTTCATCTTCATTTGTTACGCTAAAAGCAAGTTCCAGACAGAAAAAAGAGAGTTGGTTAATTACGCTGAAATGATAGGCTCATTTTTATTGTAATTGTCTCAATATCCTGACTAGAATGGCTGTTATTATTATTATTATTATTATTATTATTATAAGTGGTAGTAGCAGTAGCATTTCTTTCGTCTTTGTTTCTTCTTTTTTTATGTGTCGTGTCCTTTCAGGACGTAGGCGATCATGGTTCTCCACTTCCCCCTATCCTCTGTGGCTCTTAACAAGTTTCAGGCCTCTCCAGACCACGTTCTGCTATCCACTTGTTTAAGCCCACAAGATTGTTTGATTCATTCATTTTCTACGGCTTATCAACCCATTACAGGTTATTTAAATCCAGGAAATATTTTTAGATTGTAAGAATTTCTTGGGGGTGGGGATAATAATGATTTAGTGATGATGCAAGTATAGTGTTGAGAAGAGGTGAAGTCATGCTTTTCCCATTGGTATTTGCGCGTAAGTGATTATAACGAACCCAACTTGAATTGGAACTCGGCTCTCCGATTAAAAATTCCGAATCATTATCCACTACATCCGTGCTTATAGCACCCAGTATTCATAAGCGATAACCCAACAGACATTGCTTAACTTCGGTGATCGTACGGGAACTGGTGTTTCAACGTGATATGGCCGTAAGCCCCTTTCGTCTTCATTTGGTATACTTACTGGAACCACGGTAAGGATTACGCAAAATATTTTTATAGTAACAATTACCATTTGGATCCGTTCGGTGTAAGAGCCTATTTTTTATTTTATTATTAATGTCGGCTCTACCCCTACACTTTAGTGGTAGGTATTGCTTCTGTTGTTATTATTATTGTTGTTATTGAAGTATTATTATTGTTATTGTTGTTGTTGTTATTATTGCTATTATTATTATTGTTTCAGACAGAAAAAAAGAGATTTGGTTAAATACACAAAAATGGCAGATTCATTTGTATTGCAATTCTCTCAATATGTTAAATAGAATGGCGGTTATTATAAAAATCTTTTTCAACTGGATTTGTTTTATAAATACTGGATCATAAACAATGAGCGAGGGTAAGTAAAGGGTGTGATTTTTTTTGTTGTTTCCGCTTAATCAATCAAAAGCTATTAAATTAATTATTAAAAAACAAACTTAAATGGACAAAACCCTTCGCAGGATATGGAATGTACATTTTAGAACTACTTTTTTTTATTTTCTGAAGAGATGGCGCACAAGGAATTTTGTTTTGATTTGTTGCTGAGTTCCATCACCTTTATCATCACCACCGCCAACACCATCACCATCACCATCATCATAACCCTCATCACTACCATTATCATTACCATCACCACCAACATCATCATCATCATCATCATAACCATCATCACCATCATCATCATTACCATAACCATCACCATCACCATCAACATCATCAATACTATTATCATTATCATCATTATCATCATCATTAATATAACCATCACTATCCTCACCAACATCACCATCACCTCTACCATTATCATTATCATCATTATCAGCAACAGCATCAGCATCACCACTATCACCATCATCATCATTATCACCACCACCACCACCACCACCAAAAACATCATCATCATCATCATCATCATTATCACTATCACCATCATCCTCATCATCATCGCCATCATCCTCAGTGCCATCGCCATGTGCGCTCGTAGGGTCACCGCGCAGTCCCCTCAGCATATCGAGGTTGGATGCCGGAGTGGTATTCATTCATGTCTTGCACAAGTAGATCTGGCGCTGCTCATTCTTCCCCAGCTTTAAACCGCAGCCCATGTCCTCCCGCTTGTAAGCTCGCCTTGGTCGCAGGCATGAGGCCGTTGATTTCATTAGGGGAAACTTTCTCTCTGCTGGTTAAATTCAGTTTAGGCAGCCCTCCACCCATTGATGCGTCCATAGTTATGGCGCCCAGTCTACCCTGTTATACTTGATGGCCATCGACCCTACAAAAACGTTCACCTACCCTTGGACCGATGTTGTGTATTTGCTCCTGCTCGGTGTCTAAACATCCTCCTCGACAGAAGTGTTTGGTGTGGAAACCATTTAGACGTCAATGTCCTGTCCTTGTGGCAGGTAGTACTAGGTTTCATGGTACCTGCAGAAGGTGACTCGGTTAGCAGGAGACAAAGGAGGACCACACCCAAATAGAATGCTATCATTTATTTTCATAACGAATAAATAAGATATTAAAAATACATATGGTAAAAAGAGTACAGTTAACATTTTTGTAGAAAAAGATGTGTATTCCTTAGTAACTACAATGTAATGTAACATATTACTTGAAGTAGATACCAGATATAAATACAGAACGTTATAATTGATTTTTTTATTTTTTTATCTTAAGTACTTGGTTGATATTTTTAAATAGTTTACTGCACAATTTATCATTGACAGATAGTTCGAAAGTACTAAAGTGCATTGCATGTAGTCCACTGTATTAAAAGCAATCGTTTGTGTTCACTAGAAGATTGTTCGAATCTGCCAATACTTGCTTCTGTATCCAATTCACGTAACAATTCATTTTCAATGGATAGCAATATGTATGATTTCAAATTTCTCTATGACAGCGAATTTCTCAACATTGTCTTTGTGATCTTTATCTTTGAAAATGTCCTCTCACATTGGACATGAGTAACTGATAGGGTGCAGAAGACTTTATAAAGTTCTTATTCCTTTTTAATTACTATTAGCTATGTGTATTTGTTTATTAATTTAGTTTTTATTTAATATAAGGGGCCTACTCCATCAGGAGGCAACTTGCCATTGCTGACACCCCGGACAGACAGCCACTGGGTGCCAATAACACTTGTCTACTAATTGCAAAGTATCTCTTTATGCAGTCACTTAAAAATACATTAGTCTTATGATTAGTGTTGCTAAAAACGAACCTTGACACACGTGAATAACGACAACAGTAAATTTTTAACTGACAACAAAGATTAGAAAATAAACATTTCTTAGTTATTCATTTAATTTATCTCATCTTGGTATCAGAAGACACATGGAACTACATAAGATATATATATATATATATATATATATATATATATATATTAAAAAGAAGAGAAGACAGGTGCCGCAAACGTTTTTGGTTGTAATGTTTTTTTTTAGAAAAAAATATCATGCTTTATTTTCCATAGAAAATAAAGCATGATATTTCTTTTTCTAAAAAAAAAACACATTACAAACAAAAAAAACGTTTGCGGCACCTTCTTTTGTTTTTTAATATACATACTTTTTCTCGTTGAAACCACTATATATATATATATATATATATATATATATATATATATATATATATGTGTGTGTGTGTGTGTGTGTGTGTGTGTGAATTCTTTTCGTCATAGACTCTTGCTCAGTTTCGTATATGAAACGTAAACAAAGCAATTTCTAATGAAGTAATGGATTTTTAATTTATTAAACCGACAGATTTTACAACTTTAAACGTTATTTTTAGTGGAAACTCACGCCCCTGTGTAAATGATTGGATTTCTCTGTATCCTTGGAAACAAATTTATGAATGTATGTCCTTTTAAAACTCAGTAAATTTCAAAATTCACTTGAAGATGAAACAGAACTAATGCTTTTAATTTAATTATATAATTGAATTTGAAATTTTTAGTTTCTGTTTTTGAAACATGGTAATTCCTGTGTAGCGATGATACCATATTTTTAAATTAGTTAATTTCTAATATATATATATATATATATATATATATATATAGTCTTGCAATGAGTAGATTATATCCGCCTGATGATTTTTATTACATTACAAATCTGCAGAAAACATGCAACTCGCCGTTTTGCCATTACCATATCTCGAGCCTACGTGTATCTGGAATTGGAGACACAAATCCCCGTTTGGTGTGCCTTAGGCATTAGGGATTGGCACTGGCCCTTCACCTTTAAGCACAATACGAAAGTTAATTTGACATGGTTAGATATTCTAATTAATTATCGAATAGATTTCAACCCTATTCTTTTTTTTTTAAATAAGCCTTTTCACAATCACATTTGCTTACGCTGTCAAGGTGTAAAGATAGGTGAGAAACAAACCTGGAAATCTAAATTACAGTCGTCAGTAAAGAAAAACAAAAACACTTTTCTTTATCTAATTTTCCGTTTCTCTATTCTTTTCAATGTTTCTCCATTCCCTTTTTTCTGTCACCCTTTTATCTTTTCTGTCCTTTAATTGATTTATTTTCCTTGTTTCAAACTTTCCAATCTTTTATCGTTCTTTCTTCTATCACAAGACATGGGGACCTTCGGCCTGAAAACCCCGAACAAAAACAATAATTTTCCTTATTGACCCAATGTTAGAAAAATATCAAAGCCCTTATAGATAAAACCACTTCTTTCACATTATCTCGCCAAAGTGACTGTAGGGTTAATTGTGAACCTTAGCACACCTAAGACAGGTAATATATTTTTACCTTTTTAGCCCTAAGACTCTGTTCTTACGATTCTTGTAGCTTGTCAAGGATTATTTTATCTTTTTTTTTTTTTTTTGCAAGACACTGACAAGTTTTGTTTGTTTTACTCATAAATGATAAATTGTGAGAAATAGCAAGGCATTTGTTTTAATCAAAAATACGGGATAAGGATTATTTGTTGTTATAAAGAGGAAAAAAGAAAAAAATTGAAAGAAACAATGAAGAAGACGAGAGAGAAAAAAGAACACAAAAAGTTAAAAGAAAGAAAAGGGAGTAAAGAAGGAAAATGAAAAAGGAAAATTGAAAGAAGAAAAAAGAGGAAAGAAAAAGTAAAAAGAAAGGGAAAGAAAAGTTAAAGAAAAAGAACAAAAACATCTCTGAAAAATTGTATGATTAGTGACAGAATAAATATGATCAGATGAAAGCTAGCTGAGAATTTTTAGCAGAGTGTGAATATTTTGTTAAAGAATATGACGATATAATTACCGACATGAAAATCGTAGAATAAAACTGCATTAAATTAACCTCTACAGATTCGCTGAAAAAAAGCATACCATGATGAAAAATGCGCCAAACATGATAAAAACTAAATTTTATCGTTAAAATCTTTATGTTATTATTAAGAAGAAAGACCAAAGTATGTTTATGATTATTTAATTACCTTTTTTAACCCTTTTTTATTAAAAATCTTTTTTTTTTTACGTTAGCTGATGAACTATAATTTAGCATACAAATTTTAGCGCTTTTTCTGGTGAAAGACACATTGATGTGGAAATTCTTGTAAAAATTAAATAATTGTTGGATTTTAATGAAAATTTCACGAACGAAATTATTTTAGAAACATTTCTTTTTTAGAAAATCATGGTAAAAATATTTTTACATTTTTTACATATGTATTTTACATGTTTATTTTTTATTTTTACATGTGTTTTTTTACATGGATATTTTAATTTTTACATGTGTTATATCCTTAATTAGTTTTATAAAAATTCGAGAAATTGAACTAGGTAATTTTTAGTGACTATATTAGTTAAAAGCAGAACTCCTTGGAGAATTTAAATCATTAATTTTTTTTTTTAAATTTGGATTACGTCTTATGCCCAGCTCTGAGTCGTAAAATAATAATAATAATAATAAAAAAAAACGCTATAAAAGTAAGACATTATTTAATTATAAAAGCGTCTAATTGCTTTTATGAATAAGATATAGGAAGGACACTATTGTCTTAAAGAAAAAAAAGAATTGGATGAAGTTTTATAAGATTTGTTTTCATTTTTTTTAAATAGAATAATTTTTAATTAGAATAATTTATAAAGTTTTTAAATCTTTTAAAATTCAGCTTCAGTGTTGTAAAAGCTATGGGAATATTGTTATTAAGTAAAAGGCTATTTACTAATTATAACTCGTAAAACTTATTGCAATCTGAGGTCACCCAGTAAAAGAAAAATGCATTGTTTTTTGCCGATTTTGTAGATACGGATGTCCATACATGACGTCCATACATGACATTATAAGAAAATAAGAGTTGTAACTATAATAAATTTAAAGCAAAAGTATCTAAAATTGAATAAAATATTAAATTGCAGAGAATATTTTTGTGAATTTTTAAGATTACCTAGTACTTAAAAATTATATATAAAAATCCCACACGTCATTCTTCAATTATTTTTTTACGGATAAAGACCCCGTAGATATTAGACATTAGATAAACATTAATTTGCCATCAATATGTCAACACATGAACAGTAAACAGCAACAGATTTCTGCGATATTTTTAACTTAAAATAGATAATATTTGTTTCAAATCAGATTAATTATACTTTAAATCAGATAAAGTTTCAGAAAAGTATATTTTATTCTTGTAATATTTTTTAATAAAGAAAATGGAAGAAAAAGAAAATATTGACAGTGTAAAATGGAATTTCTCAAAAGAAAAAGCAAAAATAAAAAAAGAAGAGAATATGAAGACAGAGAAGAAAAAAGACAGACAAAATGCGTAAAATGGAATTTCTCAAAAAAAAGAAAAAGGAAGTAAAAGGAGAAAAATGGAAGAAAAATAAGAAAATAAGGAAAAAGAAAAAGGAAAACAAAAAGGAAGAACATGAAAATGAAAGACAGTAAATATAGAAATAAAAATATCAAAAGCTTAAAATGAAACTTCTTAAAAAAAAAAGAGAAAAAAAGAAGAAACAGAAAAAGAAAAAAGAGTAAACGAGTAAAAGAGAAAAAGCTGGAAATTAGAAGGAAAAATAATAAAGAAAAGTAAAACGGAAAATAAAATAAACTGGAGGAAATAAGAAGAAAAAAATGAAAAAGAGAAAAACAAAAAAAATGAATGAAAAAAGAAACAAATAAAAATATCTAAGGACTAGAATTTAGGAAGAAGAAAAATAGCGAAAAAGGAAAGAGAAACAAGAAGTAAAATGAAAAATGAGATGCAAAAACGAAAGAAAACTCAATATCGGAATTGTGTAAAGAAACTTCTCAAAAAAGAAAGCGAAAAAAGAAAAAAAAAGAAAGAAGAAAAGGAAAAATAAGAAGGAAAAAAGAATGAAAAAGAAAAAATATCGAAAGCATAATTGGAATTTCCCCAAATATGAAAAAGAAAAAAGAAATGAAAAAGAGGAATAAATAAAAAATAAAGAAAGAAGGAAAAAAGAAGATACAAGGGAAAAAGAAGGAAAAAAGAAGGAAAAAAGAAAATATTGGAAGCGTAATGGATTTTATTAAAATAGAAAAAAGGAGGAAAAGTGAACGGTTTAGATAAAGTTGAATAAAAAAGAAAAAAGGAAAGTCGAGAAAAGAAATATCAAAAAAAATTAAAGTTAATCTGTTTATCAAAAAAGAAAGGAAAAGGGAAGAAAGAAAACAAAAACGAAAAAAGAAAGAAAAAAGGAACAAAAAGTAAAATCGAGAAAAAGAATAAAGAAAGAAAGAAAATATCGGAAACTTAAAAAAGAAAGAAAAGGAAAGAAAAAAGAAAATCGAGAAAGAGAATAAAGAAAGAAAATATCAGAAGGATAAAAAAAGAAAGAAAAACGAAAGAAAAAGAATGAAATAAAAAAATGAAAACAGAAAAAGAAAGAAATGAAGAAGAATCCCAAAAATGAAAAAAAAGTGAAGAAGAAAGTAAAAAAATAAACGAAATTATCGAAAGTGTAAAATGTACGTTCTCAAAAAACGAAAGAAAGAAAACGAGCGTTCCTTGTTTAATTAAGTTGAAAATATTAGAAGCGACAAATGACAAAAGCAGACGACAAAAGCTACGTGATTTAAAGATCCGGCCTTTTGTATAATTGTCTTTATCTTCCTCACCTTTGTCTTTAGCGTCCTTTTCAATTTTGTCCTGGACTATTTCCCTGTTTCTTTCGTTTCGTACTGGATCCTCCTTCCCCCTTTTTACTTGATTTTCTCTGATACATGCGCAAGTCAAGCAGACTGATAGTCGGGGAGGTAAACGCGTTCGCGTGGGATTTTCAAGACTCTTTAAAGAATAAGAAAAAAAAAAACACTCGAAAGTAAGAACAGTCTTGTTTTGCGATTTCATAAGTTGGCAATTTCTATTTCAAATTTTTAAAAATTTTTTTTAATGTTTTGGGAGAGGTATTTTTTTTAGCTGGTACGGTGACACCTATCAACAAGTCTTTTCAACATTTTTTTTATCGATTTCACCCCAAGCAAGGCAGTAATTCCACTAAGGCACAAGAATTAGTAACAGAAACATTACTAATGAGTGGGAAGAAAAAGGAGTAATCAGGAAGACAGTGGCTAGCGATTGGCATTGCATTTAATATTTTGGAGATTAAAGTTGGTTGGAAAGCATGGGGCCAGGAGGGAGTTCCGCAAATGAGAAGTGCGAGAAAAGAAACTGTTAGCATTAAATTTACAGCTACATCTAGCTAGCTCAACTGTAAATTGATGAGACCTTGCCGCCAATCTAGTACTGCGCTTAAATTCAAAACGTCTAGGTACCATAGGGAAGAGCTTATCCGAACAATTAACATGAATGCATTTATAGAAAAGACACTGGAAGGCAACCTTACGACGGTTGGAAAGTGACTGAAGCCGCGACACCAGATGGGGACCGATGATATTGCTGATTATTCTTTGGGTTTTATCAACGAGCTCAAGGTGAATAGAAGGGTGAACCGGACAATATGCGGTAGCAATAATCTAAGCATGGACGAATGTTTTTTTTAAGCTATAATATCTGGTTGATTGGCCTGTGTATTTGCATAATTGTGCGATGTCAGGGCGATTGCCCTTCAAGCACTTGTCAGTCAAGATCGTTGTATTTCACATAATCATCATTTGCCCATTATCAGTGGTACTCTGACTATATGAATTTAAGCGTGACACTAGATTGGTAACTAGGTGTTTCCGACTTCTTGCTTCCCTGATAACTACAAAATTTAAATGCAACGTCAATCGCCATCTTCTGTCTTCTTGAACCCTTTTCCTTTTTTGTTCTTTTCTCGATCTTCCCTATTCTCAGTTTTCTCATTCTCTTTTACTTCCACTTCCTCTACCCCAACCCTGCGTTCGAGTGACATTGTCGCCTTACTTGGGGTGAAACGATAAAAAAATAAAAAAGAAGAAAGAAAAGGAAGCTTATGTGGGATGCAACCATTATTATTATTATTATTATTATTATTGATATCCTTAGTATAAATACGGTGGATGGAAAAGTATTTTCCTCATAGCATCATTATTACTAGTCTTTGATTTACTCTTCATGTCCTCTCATAGTTTCCTGGCATTTAGTAACGTTTTTCTTTTTAGTACCCTTCCAATCCTAGGCTTGGTTATCTATTTGTACAAATTCGTTAGCTGACTCGATTTTTCCCTCTTCCCTTTTTGATTCAGTGTGCCCTGTGATAGCCAATTTTTCCAAGTTCTCTTTCCTCATCATGTGTCCCATAATTTTAAACTAAATCCGTTTGATTCTAAGTAGAAGTGTTCTTTTTTTGTTACTATCTTCTTTTGAGCATCCTCATTACTCGAATGCTCATGGTATTCTCTCCGTTTTATTTTTCACAATTGGTACCGATAAGATGATTGAAACGTTTTTAAACTTAAAAAAAATCAGCTTTGAAAATGCCTTCATAATTCTTGCATACAATCATTTCCTGTTGTCAAATTAACGTTTTTTTAAATTTAGAAATGAAAAGGTATACGAACGTTACAGATAGATAGATAGATAGATAGATAGATAGATAGATAGATAGATAGATAGATAAGAACAGACTGATATAGACAGGAATAATGTGAGAGGGACAAACAGGCATAGAGATTTATGTATGAACAAAAATTTTGTTAGGTAAGAACAGTTTGATATAGACAGGAATGATCTGAGACGGACAGACAGATTTAGATATGAACAAAAATTTATATATATATATATATATATATATATATATATATATATATATATATAGATAGATAGATAGATAGATAGATAGATATGGCCAAATTGATATAGATAGATAGGAACATACTGAGATAGATAGACTGATTGATTTTTTTTCACACTCCTCGAATACAGTAAATTGTTACAAAACATTAGCCTAAAAGCTCAAGTTATGTTCTCAAATAGTCTCGTCAGACCTGGATTCGCTTATGGATATCATGCATGGCACCAAACCAGACATGAATCCGGAAAGGAGTTCAACAAATAAGTGCAAGAAAAACTCTTAGCATAGAGTTATGGTTACATCTAGCGAGTTCAACTGTAAATTGATGAGACCTTATCGCCAATCTAGTACAGCGCTTAAATTCATAAAGTCTAGGTACCATAGCAAAGAGTTGATCCAAACAAATACAAATGAATTAAATTATGTTAGAAATGCTTCTTTTTTTTAGAAAATCTTGGTAATCTCTGGCACCCACTACTTATTTAATTAATGAAATTTCGATAAATTATTTTTTGTATCGCTTAATGCTTATATTAGTTAAAAGCAGAAGTCCTTGGAGAATCTAAATCATCAATTTCTTTTTGTAAAACAGGACCTCCAGTTGCCGAAAATCTGTTCTGGATCTTAAAATAAACAATGCAATAAAACTGGGTACCTCCACAGATATGCTCTCCCTGAGTATTAAAATCAATTTTTAAAAATGAAAAATCTTACCTGAAGCTATTATTTTAGTTTCAATTTTAAGCTAATAGATTAAATTTAATATTTCCAATAGGCAAAATACTTTGCTGTAGGTACCTCCACTGATTCGCTAAAAATTAGCATACCATGATGAAAAAATGCCCCAAACTTAATAAAAACATAATTAAATAAATGGGGGTAACAGATATGAAAATAATTTTTTTTTATCAAGAAAAAAAAAAATCTAAAATAACTAATTTGTGAATAAGTCCTGAAAGTTTCATTAAAATCCGACAATTATTTGATTTTTTCAAGAATTTCTAAATTAATGTGTCAATCACCACCAGAAAAAAAGACACTAAAATTTTTTTTTTCTAATCTTTGCCCCAGGAATTTTTAACCAAAACTTTGAACGTTCTAAAAATGATAAAAAATATAATTTAATAATAAAATA
>CAHIKZ030001889.1:307500-387500 GCA_903632075.3 Acanthosepion pharaonis
TGGAGAATCTGATACTCACAGGTCGAATAGAGGGAAAAAGATACAAGGGAAAGCAATGCATGACATACCTGGCGGGCTTAAGCAAGTGGATGGCAGAACGTAATCTTGGAGAGTTGGCAGAGGCACGAAACTTATTGAAAGCAACAAGGGATAGGGAGAAGTGGAGAGCCATGATCGCCTACGTCTTGAAAGGACATGGCACATAAAAGAAAGAAGAATCTAACCGATTTCATTTTGTTAATAAATATCCCACATTGTGATAATAGAAAACCTGTCAAAAATGGTGAAATAATGGCGAATGCGTCGATAGTTGAAGTAGCACAAAATCTAAAGTCTTCGTGACCGAGGGTTCAAGCCTTGTTCAAGATGTTGATCATGTCAGTTGATGCGCTCTCTCCTAAAGACTGTAACGAAGGTTCTCCCAGCATAGTTGCAATATAAACCACAGGTGGCCTCTGTGGATGTTGAACAAGCACAAATCTGTCTGAGCAGGTATCTGCAACAGGGATTCGCTAGCCGCCTTAGCAGTGTTCGGCAACAAGTAACCGGCCATTTTACATGCATACATAATGGTAGGTTAATTGTTTTCCGTAGGACTAGACTGGCAACTAGAACAGTTTCTTCTCTCACACTACTTGCTTGTGGAACTCTTTTCCGGCTTCTTGCTTTGCAGTCAGCTTTGACCTTCACAAATTTAAAGGCAATCTCAATCGTTAACTTTTGTCTTCTTAATTCTTGTTCTTTTATTGTTCTTTCTCCTTAATAATGTTTTTCTTCTCTCTTATTCTCTAACATTAATTAACCGCTTGCGTCTTAGTGGCTTTATTATATTACTTGAGAGGGAAATGATTAAAAAAAGTTATATAAAGACCATTTATTTATTTATGTGAATGTACCAATCTCTATTAATTATTTTTCGTTTTATTAAATGTAATTGAAATGCCAAAGTGTCATAAGAGAAAGCATTAAAAATATGGAAAAATTACTGAGTTTTTTTTTAATGAAAATTACAACAGTTAACATCAACTGGTTTGAAAGTTAAATTATCTATTAGGTTTGGTTATCGTCCGGTTTACAGTTTTTTGAACAGGAGTAAAGATTTATCCCTTGTTTCCTGTTTAGGATTGGGTTTCCGGTTCCTTCTAAAATCTACATCCATACTGATTGAACTCTGGAATTTTATTCACTAATTAAATCTTGACCTCTTCAAGTCTAGGGTTAGCCGTTATCTTTCCTGAATAAGCCCAAGAACTTCACTTCTTGTCATTTCTTACGCTAATGCAACGCTACACAGTAACCTTCTACCTTGAGTGGCTCTTGTATATTAGTGAATATTAGTAAAAAAACAAAACAAAAAACACACCAGAAAACCTGCCTTGTAAGTTAGTGTTTTAATTTAATTTCATCTCAAGCAAGGCGATAAAAACCCTAAGACGTAAATGATTGCTGAAAGTAATTTTGTCTTTTTGTTTGTTCTGCTAAACCTTGTTCTGCCATCCATTTACTCAAGATATGTATGTATGTTATGCGTTGTTTTTCTCTGTCTCTATTGCCTTTAATCTGCCATGTAAGTATCAGATTTTCTAAGCCTCTTTCCTCATTATGTGCCCTAGGAATTTCAACTGTGTCTTTGTGGTGTTAAGTATAGTGATTTTCTAAGCGCGACTTAGATATGGCACAAGGCCGAAATTATCGAACTCACTATTCAGTCGTAATTGTTCTAGCAAGATAAGCTTGCTAGCCATTACACCACGTCGAGGTGTCCAAATGATTTTCTAAGCGTAGCTTAGATGTGGCACAAAGCCGAAAGTATGCGGGCATCCAATGAGGATCGAACTCACTATTCAGTCGTAATTGTTCTAGTGAGACAAGCTTGCTAACCATTACACCACATTGAGGTGCCCCGTTGATGTTAAGTATAAGTATCGTTTTTTTTCCGTTTTATTTAAACTTCATCGTTACTCACATAATTGGTCCATGGTATCCTCAACATACCTCTGTAGAATCACATTTCTGTTGTTTCAAATGTCTTCATCTTTGAGAAGATCATACAGCATTCACTGTCATGTAGGAGGGCAGATATCACGTAACAGCTTAGTATTCTTTTCCTTGGTTCTAGCGAATATTTTCTACATCTTTTTGCTGAACTTTTGGAATGCATCTTTGGCTATCTCAATGCACTTTCGCATTTCAATGTTGCACATTCAATCCTCTGTTAAAAAAAAAACTTCCTAGATATTTAAATGTTTGTATTCATTTGATTTTGGTACTTCCGTTTTGTAATTCGCATTTGAGGTTCATCCTTTTGCTAACAACATCCTGTCTTCTTGCAATTGATTTTTAATCTTTTCTTCTCGCTTTCCTTCGCTACCTTCTGTAGGAGATTTTGTAGTTTACTTTCCGTGTCTGCTATCAACACTGTGTCATATGCATATCTATGCATGCCGGCAATCCTCGTAGGATTTCTAATTCTCTCAGAATAAGTCCGATGAGAAGACACATAATTGTCTTACATCCTTTTTTTATTTTTGTATATCTGCTGAGCTCATTTCCTGTCCGTATGCAGATTCTAATATCTTTCCCAAATATATCAAGGACGCTGAGCAGTTCCAAAAGGTATTTGTAGCGTACTTTATCAAACGCCTTTGCATAATTAATCTATAAAAGAAGTACATATCCTTCTGCTTTTGTACTGTTGTTTCTGATATCATTCTGTGCTTAGATATCGCTTTCCTTGTTCTAGTGTCTTTAACCCGCTTCATGTGGTCAAAGTGTCAGAATGGAAAGCTCATTGGAACAATTGCCATGGAAATATTGGGTTGGTGCATAATTATCAGGCGTTTTTGTAGGCGAGTTATTTGCTAATAAAAATTGTTGTTTTGTTTATTTTTTTTAATAAAAAATATTTTATTTTCAGGTTATAAAAATGCGTCTGCATAATCATACTCATTAAAAAATGTTATTGTTGAATTGTTATATTTCTTTTGTCATAATAAATATTGTTTAAAAAACGCCCGATAATTATGCAGCAACCCAATATATATAGAAAAGACACAGAGAAGCTACATTGAAGTGTAACGGAAAAACAAGTTCTCACGGAAGACGAGTTTCATCTTAAATGTCGCTTCGTTCGTTCTTTGTTTATATTTTTATTTATTTGTCTTTCATCTGCCTTTTTCATGCTCTCGATTCTAATTAATATTGAGCTCTTTATTAAGCTCGTAAAAATCTTTTGGATAGTGTATTCCGATAATTTGTGTGTGTTTGTATATATATATATATATATGTGTGTGTGTGTGTGTCTATATATATATATATATATATATATATATATATATATATATAGATATATAGAGAGAGAGAGAGAGAGAGAGAGAGAGAGAGAGAGTCTAGGTGTTTGTGTGTGTCCGCGCGTGGTGGTGTGTGTGTGTGTCCACTGTGAACAGCCCACGGGCCAGTGAAACAGCAGGTCATAGGGGTGCCAAGAAAGGGATACAAGGTCTCATTAAAAATGACCCTTATCTCTTTTGGCATCAACTGTCAGCGGCGCATAACAGAAGCTGCTGACAGGTCTATATCATTTCTTCCAGGCGACCTGCCTCTCTCTCCAAACAAAAACAAAAACAACAAAAAATAAATAAATAAATAAACAAAATACAAACTGCAGCGACGTAAAACTAGAGTTACCTCCACTTGCAACCCCAGTGGCAGAATTTGTCAGTTTCACGAAGATTACATAAATTATTTGATTTCTTGAAGCATGAAACTGTCAGACAGCATGCAGGGGTGAACTCTATATTCGCATGATGAGAGAAGAAAAGGACAGAGATGTGTCCAAAAATTCTAACTTTAAAGTTCTTCTCTCAACGTATTTATAATCAGCACGCCTAATTCGAACTACGACGAAGTTCCTTGCATTTAACTTCGCACAGATACCCTTGAGAAAATTATGAACTCATTTAGGCATGGATTAATAGTTTAGTTTGGTTGATTTTATTTAGCGGCATATCATCCTCTATGGGTTATTTAATGCCGAAATCTAAATATTTTGAACGCAATTTTATGGCTTCAACTAACTATATTTTGAACGCCTTCAACTACAGATAAAATGTATTATTGGTTATTGCTGGTCATTTTGCTATAAATATGCATTCTTAGTAATTTTACTACACAATGTATTTTTTTATACTTTTTGTTTGGAGGCTCATTATTTGCCCATAGCTGAACCCTAACAGGTGCTACCACCCCTATTGATTGATTGTTTGTTTGTTTAACGGCATATCGACTCCCGGGCCATCTAATGCCGAAACTTAATTTTTTTGGCAGCTTTGAAGTAATAAAAATATACGTTATTCTGCTTTTACGAATAAATGGTAAATGATATTCAGTTTTTGTGTATATAGATGTTTGCGTGGACATAATTACTAGAGACGGGTTATGTGAGTTTTATGCTGTAATTTTGTTAAAGTTATATTTTGAAATACAGTTTGATTTAAGAAATTCTAGGATATTATATGGAATGCCATGAAGAATTTTTCATATTGGTTGTTTGGTAGTATTTTGAACGAATTTACGTGAAGTCGCTACAATTTGTTAGTATGTGCGTATTGTTAGTAATTTTACTATAAATATATATTGTTGGTAATTTTTATGTAAAAATGTATTGCTGGTATTTTTTAGTATAAATATGTATTTTTATACTTTCATAGTGTTTTTGTTTTTGTTTTGGCGGGAATAACTATTTTCCCAAAGCTAGGACCCTATGAGTGGACCTGGGAACAACAGCAATTAAGAAAACCATAATATTCCCGATCAGCTGCTGGATGTAGTTCATCGTCATACCCAGAACTGAGGATTAAATAGTATGGCAAACCGATCCCTTTAGCTGTGATTAGGAACGGGTTTCAATTAAAATTACGTATATAGCCCTGGCGATCATTGAAAAATAATACAGTTCATAATTGTTGCGTAGAATTGTGAATTGTGATTTCCAATAATAAAAATATATTGACGGATATGTTTTCTACGGCTTATAAACCCGTTGCACGTTATTTAAAGTCAGAAAATATTTTAGATCGTGATAATATTTTGGAGATAATAATGATTTTTATTGATACAAGTTCTACTAATTAACACATAGTTAGGTGGAGAAGAGGTGGATTCATGTCTTTCCCAAAGATAATTACTTGTAAATGAATATGACCAACATGACTGGTATTGGAACTCGGCTCTCCGATTTCCAATTCCGAGCCATCATCCATTACACCACCCACACATCCAAACTTACTGCAACTAAATTCCTAAACGGTCGCACATTTTGGTATTAAAAAAGAACGATGTTACTTAACGTCGATGATTGTACGGGTAAACTATAAAGTGATATGACCGTAAGACCCAATTATATATATATATATATATATATATATGTGCGTGTGTGTGTGTGTGTATATATATTTATGTATATATATATATATATATATATATTGTGATTATTTTTAATGGAAGATATATATATATATATATATATATATATATATATATATATATATATATATATATATATATATATATATGTGAGTGTGTATATGGTGCGATGGATAAATTGTCGTCTAAATTACACAAAAATTAAAATAATACTGACATTTTAATAGATATACTTACCAAAATAACACAAAAATATATTGAAATACTAAAGAGTAAATTTATTCAATAGAATCACCATTGGCTTCAACCACAGGCTACAGACGGCTTCGGAATGTCCTACAAAGCTTTTGGTTGGTCTCCTTGTTTAAGTTGGTGAATGCTTCAATGATCCTTGCCTTCAGTTCATCTTTGGTGTTACAAGGAGTTTTGTTCGTCTCTCGCTCAGCTGCTCCCCACACTTAATAATCAAGAAGGTTACAGTTTGGGAAGATGGGTGGCCAGATGTAAAAGGCGATGCGGTTGCAAAAATTGTCTGCCAGCCAAGACTGTTTTCTTCTTATGTGGTATAGTGCAGAGTCCTGTTGTCAGCAGCCACCCTTGACAAGTTACTTTCTGTAGGCCTTGAGTCTGAGTCCCTGTGGGAAGATGAATAGAAGCATAACGTCACCATCACCAGTGATCACTCCAAACACTTTCATAATCTCCATTAGGCTCATCCAACTCTTTCCGAATCCCCTGCACTACCCTCAGATTGACACACAAATACTGTGAAATGTTTGTATTGGAGCTTCCGACGTCATTATCAAGCAGTACAGCATGTCATTTCCAATTTTCTGGCGATGTGAATTGCATCAAAATGCTCTTTTTTCTCACAGACAGTGCTCAACTGGTCCTACTATAAAGTGCAGTCGACAAAAAAACAAAAAACAAAAAACAACGCGCATACACTAACTTAAAAATATAAAATGGCGATAATTTACCCATCACACGCTCTATATACTTCTTCCATTAAAAATAATCATCATATGAATTCATATATATATCTTCAAATCATCTGAATATTGTGGGAGCGTGAAAATCCAGTTACGACTAGAGCCATCCTTTCATAGGATTTAACGTTGTTAAGCGTTTTTGATCGGTATATGCAATCTAGGCTTCGAGCACTTTATTGAGTAGCGACGTTTGCTTTTAGGCCCTTCTTTTCTTTTTTTTTTTAGTATTGTCGGTTTTATTCGAGACTGTATCTGGATAAGAGTTTTAGATTTTGGTAAGTTGTTTGTTGGCTCCACCAACGGCTTTTTTTTTTTCTTTAATATATATATATATATATATATATATATATATATATATATATATATATATATATAGTGCCTGAAAACCATACCACGGAAATTGGGTAGACGGAACACTTGGGGCAGCATCGGTAGCTGTGCTAGCACAAACTCACAATTCATCGTGACTGAAGGTTTGAGTGTACTGGCCTTGTTCAGATTGCTGATCACGCTAGATAATAGGCTATCTCCCAGAAACTGTAACTAAGGTCTGCTCAGCATAGTTGCAGTATAAACCACAGGTGGGCTCTGTGGATGTTGAAGAAACACAAATGTGCCTGAGCGAGTGTCTGAATTAGGGATTGGCTAGTCGCCCTAGTAGACGGGTATGCTCGAATACGAGTGGCCAGCTATTATATATATATATATATATATATGTGTGTGTGTGTGAATTCATATTATGATTATTTTTAATGGAAGAAGTATATCTAAAAACAGAAGTGAATTAACAAATACCGCCTTTTCAAAAACAATTTTAAATTTGGGAACGACAGATTTATTTTAAAGCTTTTGATTAAGCATTTTGAAACATTCTTAATTTGATTTCATAATCTGCAAAATTTTAAGAAGACAGACGATAGAATTGGTTGTCAGCAAAGGGAAAAATGACCAATATGAGAATCATGGATTGGAAATCTCAACAAGTGCAGATTTTGAAATATTTGGGGAGTGCTTTAACAGAGGATGGAAAATGCGACACCGGAATCCGAATGCAACATGGTAATAGTGAAAGGTGCTTGGACAATTTCATCACAACAGAAGAGGAATCTTGTGGCAACAGAGATGTGGTTCTACATGCAATGAAAAAAAAAAAAAGAAAACATTTCTATTTAGAATCAGAAAGAGGCAGTTGAAATTTCCTGGACACATAATGAGGAATGAGGCTTGCAAAATTTCACAGGATAAAAGGACAGGGTAAAACTGTGAGCCAACTACTTGACAAGCTTGGTTGAATAGATGAATGAACGGGATGGATGGGATGAAACACAAAAAGATAAACGTTACTAAGAGCTAAAGTGGATAGGAAGTTCACTATTTACATTATTCGGACTATTGTCCTCATCTTTGTTGCCATATTTATCACAACGTTTCGGCTGTTGTACTCTCCGACCTTCTTCAGGTGGTTGGGATGTCGAACTTAACCCTTTATTTCGCTCATTGGGGTAGACTGTTCTAGTTCCACGTGCCATGACTAATGGATGTCAGTTATCAGTTATCTCCTGTTAATTCACTTCTCCAAGTTCTCCACTGCCTTAACCAGGTATTGAACTCACAACTTTTTAGGTCCTGTCACTGAATCTAATCAACGCCTTTATCCACTGTGCCATGTGTCCTTAAGGATAGGAAGTTGTGAAGATCCATGACCGTCACGTCCTAAAGAGACACAGCATATCGAAGAAGAAAAATCTACAAAGTTCTAGCATTTTTTTAGACGATGTCTGAAGTGGGTGTCTAATTTTTCTTCGGGGTGAGGACAGAAAATGCGACACCGAAATCCGTAGACGAATTGGAATATCGAACGATGCTTTTTAAAAGTTAAGCAATTTATTAAGAAACAGGAACATTTTATAAAAAAAAAAAAATTAAAAGTGTTATGTAATATCAGTCATCCTTTATGGCAGTAAATGCTGTACAATCTACTCACAGATGAAGAAAAGACTTGAAGAAACAGAAATGTGGTTCCACATAAATATACTGAGAATACCATCTACTGAACACGTGAGCAACAACAAAGTTTTAGAGAAAATGGGAACAAAAAGACACGTTTTTCCCCAATCAGCTGCTAGAGTTAAGTTAAAGTTCAGCTGCCAATATCTGGTCATCGTGTTTTAGCGGTACACCCATATTTACAAATCATAAATGAAAAAGCTTAGTATAGTTCAGAGACTGCCAGTATTTTTTGTAGGACGATTTTTGTAATTACTGACGTCCATAAATTATCAAAAAATAAGAGCGGTAACTATAGTAAATTTAAAGCCAAAGTATGTATATATAGCTAGCCATTCGTATTCGAGGATACCCGTCTACTAGTTCGGCTAACCAATCCCTATTGCAGACGCTTGCCAAGGGTTTATACTGCAACTATACTGAGCAGACCTTAGTTTCTGGAAAAAGCGTGTTATCTTGTGTGATCAACAATTTGAACAAGGCCAGCAGACTCAAACTTGCGACTTTGTGTAAGCACAGCTGTCGCTGGCACCCAAGGTTTCCATCTACCCAATTTCACTCACAAGGCTTCAATCAACCTGTGGTATGGTTTTTCAGGCACTTTCCAAAGTGCCGCACGCTGGGGAAGACTCCTCCGGTCCGATATGTAGTAACATTAGTAGTAATAAACATGTCGGATTAAAAATAAACCCATTCATTCTGACAAATCGACCATGGAGAGATTCGAACCTGAGTCTCATGGTCAGAATGCGAACGTTCTAACCACTGGGCTACGTGCAAAAGTACGTAAATTTATTAAATTATAATTAAAGCCAAATTACCTAAAATTCAATAAAACATCAGATTACAGAGTATATTATCCTTAATTTTTAAGATTACTGGGTAGTTAAAAATTATATAAAATAATTAGATTCCTCACGTTACATTCCTCAAATAATTTTTACAGATATGTCCACCATAGAAAAATAATTAGATAAACTTCCGTCTGTCAGTTAAGCTGTTAACCTCCCAACACATTAAATAAACACCTAGCGCCTCGTTAAAAATGCGTTTCTCCGATATTTTAAACTTAAAGTAATATTTGTTTCAAATTATATTATTTAAACTTTAAATAAGTTAATATTCTTCAAATACAGTTTGAGAAAAAATATTTCGTTTTTGAAAGATTTTTTTTAATAAAGAGAATTACCAATGTGATGGCAGATGACTAAAATGGCGATAAAATAAGCAATTTTTAGAGCTTTCAAAACAAAAACTCTCAAATGTCAATTTAAATTAGGTTTAAAATACAGCAAAGTGTTTTTACTTATTGTAAATATTAAATTTAATCTATTAGGTTAAAAGTAAAACAAAAATAAAAGCTTCAAGAAAGATTTTTTATTTTAAAATTTCCTTTTAAACCTAAGATATCACGTTTCTTTGGAGGTCCCTATATAAATATATAATATAATAAAATTGAAGTATTTACTTCTATCGACCTGCACATTCTAAAACTCTTAATGTGCTTTAAGATTTCTCAAATGCGCTGGTCTATAGACACTGTTTAAAATACAAATAAAAATGGGGCGTCTATTTCAAATAAGAATCTCCACTGTAGTAACATTAGTAGTAATAAACATGTCAGATTAAAAATAAACCCATTAATTCTGAGAAATTGCTTCGTTTACGTTTCAGATATAAAAAAAAATTGAGCAGATGTGAAGCTTTCGAGAAAATAATCTGGCTGAAGAGAATATTTTTTTACCTTAAGGAGACGAAATAGACCCTGCTTTGCTGAGTTGTTCTCTGTGGCTGAGCGGTAAAGCACGCTCGGTCAAACACTGGTTTTCCTTACAAAGGGGGACGCATTTTTCTTTGTTGAGATTTCTCGAATACGCAGGCCGATAGACGTAATATACACTGTTTAAGAAATAAAAATTGGGCGTCTATTTCAAATACGGAGTATTCACTATTATAATATTTGAAGTAACAAAAATGTCGGATTAAAAATAAAAAATCCATTAATTCTTTACAAATTTATGTGTTCTGTAATTTTTGCCTTTATTTAATCATGGGGCTGTATCAGCAAATCTAGAAGTAGAAGAGAGAATATTTTATTTGTGGTTGATTGTCCGTATATGAAACTGAAACAGATTTTTCAAAGATAACTTTAATAGTACAAGGTTTTTTTTTTTAAATGGGGTCCGATAAAACTTGATTGATTTGTATCATGCCCGACATTGTCTTTTGTAGGACCCCAGAGAAAATAAAGAGAGGGAGAGAGAGAGAGAGAGAGAGAGAGAGAGAGAGAGTGAGAGAGTGAGAGAGCTAAAGCGTTCGTATTTAGGTGTTTGCAAATAAGACATTAGTACAAAAGAAAAGAGAAAAGGCTCGAATGAAATTTGTTGAGAAAAAAATTACTTGGAGCCAGAAGTCTGTGGCTGTGTTAGGGGTAGGTTTAAAGGTTATTTACTAGTGGTAGGTAGGGAAAGGTGAATAATCCTAGCTCTTGTTTGGAGCTTCACTGTTGTCCGTCCAAGGCTTCCTGTTTCGAAATTGTTTATGGCATGTAGCATCGCTCGTGGATAAGGAGATTTAGCTAAGATTTTATTAATAGTCATCAGGTTGAGTGGTTTCATGACTTTAAGAGGTCTGCCATTAGTGACTTGGTCGCTAGATTTTTGTAAACCTATTTGTGAAAAAGCGTTCCACTGTTCGTTTATAGAGTCTCGCAAAATCTCGAACATGATTTTGGTAACACTACTTAAGTAATATATACTAGTTTTTGGCCCGTGAAAATTAAAGGGCTTTCCTATTTGAATTATCTGATGAATCTTAATTCTTAAGTTAATGATTGAGTAAGAAGCTCATGACGAATTCTACGACAATAAAATATCCGTAGATATTCCCTCGTCGCATTGTTAAATATTTGAGCTTAACAACTTTAACAAAATAATGAAATAACAATCATTAATATGAATATTGGTCGTTATTTTAAGAAGCGGGTACAAATGAAAAGATTTCAAATTGACAACTTTTTCCACTTAATTGCAACACATATTTTCTCTTTCTTTCTCTCTCTTTTTTTTACATTCATTCATTTTCTCACTGAACCCAAAATAGCGTCTCTGACGTATTTTTTGTAATGGACAAAATCAAAATAGTCCATTATTTATGAGGTATTGGCAGGAGACGATAACACTTCTTTCTTTCTTTGTTTCTTTCTTTCTTTCTATAACCAAGTAGTCCCTTTTTCTCTCTTTCCACGCGATCAAAACGGAATAGTTCATTATTTATAAAGGTTTTAGTAGCCGTGCGAACTAACGGAGGGACAAGGACAATTATAATACGATGAATTTTTTTACACACACACACACACACACACACACACACACACACACACACACACACACACACACACACACATACATACATACATACATACATACATACGTAGGTTCGATTCCTATGAAATTTCTCTGACATTCAGATACTCGGTAAATGTCGTTAATATTGTTTATTATAAACAGACCATTTACTTAAATATTTGTATCTATAAAAAGAACGTAAACAGAATCTCTCTCTCTCTATCTATCTATCTATCTATCTATCTATCTATCTATCTCTATTTATCAACAAAGATTTGCTAAAAAATGAGCATAAAAAATGCCCAAAACTTAAAAAGAAACTTTTATTGTCAAAATCTTTCTTATTAAGAGGAAAGATCAAATAATTTTTTTTCATGTATTTTTTAATCCTTTTCAGAACCTTAGAAATTTTGATTAAAAATCTTGTTTTTATGATGTCAGCGTTGGACCATAAATTAGTATGGAAAATTTGAGCGTCTTTTTGCTGTGAAAAACACAATGATTTGGAAATTCATGCAAAAATTAGATAATTGTTGGATTTTAATGAAATTTTCAGAGCTTATTCAAAAATGAATGAATTTATGGCATTTATGGCCTTACTACCCTGCTTAGGTGAATTTGATTAAAAAAACAAAGCAAAAAAACAATGGCGAGGGAGTAAAAAGTGTTTACAATAATAGCAGCGTCAAGGGAATAACCGTCATTTTGAAATACAGTGTAACCCGGATATAAGAGACCCGGACATAAGAGAAACCCGGATATAAGAGAGATTTTCTCTGGTCCCAAATTAGAGCCTGTGTTAATGTATATAAAATAGACCAAACCCGGATATAAGAGAAACCCGGATATAAGAGACTTCTCCGGTCCCGACAACTCTCTTATATCCGGGTTACACTGTACCATTTTTTACGGACACGAAAGTTGAACATTAACGAATTTTTTTTCGTTTTTTATTATGTTTTTCTTGGATATGTAAAAGTGTTTTCTTTTCTGGACTTAATGAATGCAAAAATAGTCCAAACGTTTGTTGGTTTCGAGGGCTTATATGTTTATTGTTGAAATAGCTTGATGCAACCACCACTTCTACTCAAACAGTTTCTTTTCTCACACTTCCCGCCTGTGAAACTCTCTTCCGATTTCTTGCTTCCTGTTACCTACGATCTTCAGACATTTAAATGCAACGCCAGTCTCCATTTTCTGTCTTCTTGAACCCTGTTTTTTTTTATTGTGCTTTCCTCTCTCCTCTTCACTACTGTCTTCTCATTCCCTTTCATTCCCTCCTGCGTGACTTCCCCCCACGTCTTTTCTAGGAATATGTTCCCTCATCAGGATCCATCTTGCACATTTAAAAATCTACCATTCATCCGTGCATTGAATACTGCTGTCATATCTAGTCCGGGGCTCCTGCTGTATATCTCGAGATTTTTGACAAAATCCCAAGAAGAATCTGTAATGTAATCGAGCCTGAGGAAGTATCTCTACTTCAGTCACATTCTCGCCGACATGGCTTGGCTTTCCTCTGTCTTTTCTACAAATATTTTCATGACAACTGCTCTGACGAGCCTTGACTAAATGAATTTAAGTTTGCTTCTAGATTGGCAACTAAATCCCACCGTTTTAATGTTGAAATAGCTAAACGCAACCGCTACTTCTATTCCAACAGTTTCTTTTCTCGCATTTCCCACCTGTGGAACTCACTTCCGTTTATCTGCTTTCCTGATAACTACATTCTTCAAAAAATTAAATGCAACATCAATTGCTATCTTCTGTCTACTTGAATCCTGTCTGTCTTTTGTCCTTTCCTCGCCCCTCCCTATACTCAGACTTTTCTTTCATTTTTACTTCGTGTAATCCCCTTGATTGAGGTGATATGATTAAAAAAATCCTTGGAACTGCTCGGTAATCTTGACATATTTGTGAAGAATATTAGAATAATCCAGAAACGGTACTGGCAGCAAATCGCCTGCATACGGATAAAAAATGATTTCAGTAAATATACAAAAATAGAAAGGGGTGCAAGACTTCTCATTGGAATTATTCTATACCGTGGGACAATTCTGAGAGATTAAGTGGCTCTATAAGGATTTATAATTGGCGGCCATAATCTTAACAATATAAGATATGGAGATGACACATTGTTGATAGCAGACGTGGAAAGGAAACTACAAGAACTTCTAGAGAAGGTAGCAAAGGAAAGCGAGAATAAAGGATGAAACATCATTTGAAAGAAGACAGAATGCATGGTTGCTAGCAAAAGGAAAAGCCCAACAGGCAAATTACAAATTGACGATACCAAAAGTACAACATTTAAATATCCATCGACAGTTGTGCTTGCACAAAGTCACAAGTTTGAGTCTGCTGGCCTTGTTCAAATTGTTGATCACGCTAGATAACACGCTTTTTCCAGAAACTGTAACTAAGGTCTGCTCAGAATAGTTCCAGTATAAACCCAAATGCGCCTGGGCAAGCGTCTGCAATAGGGATTGGCTATCCGAACTAGTAGACGGGTATCCTCGAATACGAGTGGCCAGCTATATATACATACTTTGGCTTTAAATTTACTATAGTTACCGCTCTTATTTTTTTTGATAATTTATGGACGTCAGTATTTACAAAAATCGTCCTACAAAAAAAAAAAATTCTTTAAAATACTGGCAGTCTCTGAATTGTACTAAGCTTTTCCATTTTTAGCAGAGTACGGCACTAAAATTTGAAGGTGCATTGGAATAACGAACGTTGCCTTTCAAAAGAAAAGCAAGATATTAAGAAACAGAAAAAAAATCTTTATTAATAAAGAAAAAGAGTACTTAACTGTTATGTAATATCTGTTCTCCTATATGACAGTGAATGATGGGAAATCACCTTACAGATGAAGAAGAGACCTGAAACAACAGAAATGTTGTTCTGCAGAAGGATGTTGAGATTACCATGGACCGAAGTTTTAGAGAAAATGGAATAAAAAAGGATACATATTTACCATCAAGAAGAGACAGTTGAAATTTCTTGGTCACATACTGAAGAGAGATTGGAACAATTGATATTCACAGGACAGATTAAATACAAGGGGGTCAGAGGAAAACAAAGCATAACCTACTTAGCGTGCTTGAGTAAATGGGTGGTGGAAAAAGCTTTAGGGGAGATAGTGAAAAGACAAATTTTATTAAGTGCTACAAAGGACAGGAAATCGTGGAGACGCATGATCACCAACGTCCTTAAGAAGAAAAAAAAACAACACTTAGAACAGCGTTTTCAACCACCGTCCCGCGGCACACTAGTGTCCTGCGCGATTGTCTTAAGTGTGCCACAAAATATTGTCACGACACACACACACACACACACACACACACACACACACACACACACACACACACACACACATATATATATATATATATATATATATATATATATACGTGTGGAAGTATTAATGAATAAGTATTAAACTTTTTTCAAATAATTCTTTTCAATTTCAGTACGAAAAAGGCTTTATCAGTTTTATTGTAATTTTCTACTTCTTATTTATGTTAATTAGGCTTGTCAACTCTAATTAACATATAAAAATAAGAAGCGAGATAGACTACGCTCAACTGAAGAAGAAATCGTGAAAAAACACCCCTAAATAAGCTGCACAAATAGTTGAATAGAAACATTGCAATAAAATAAGTTCATATTTGTGTGTCTATTTCGTAACATGTAAATGTATACACTTTAAAAATTTTGCTAAATGTGCCATGATATTTTCATTTGCTTTTAGATGTGCCGTTGCTTAAAAAGGTTGAGAAACACTGGTTTAGAAGAAGAATATATTTCTTTTGTATATATTGCAAAGATTTTTTAGTGATGATTTGTCTATGGTTTAAATTTTCGTTTTTAATATTCCGACTGATGCAGTTTTGGGCGTTCTTAAATTCAGTTTCAGTTAGTTTTTTTTTAATATTTCGTTGTATTTTGCAATTTCACTGTTTATATGTTATATATCGTTTAGATATCAGCAGAGAGAAATGACGGCGAAATAAAGTTTATTACATTTATGTTAAGGCATTTTATTTAATATTTCGATCATAGATAGCGTAGAAGGAATTTGTTGTTGTGTCTGTATTTGGAAATGAGCGCTGATCTTTTGTTTATGTGTTTTATCTTGTTCTTGAAATGGGGTTTTTGGTTGGGAAAGCGTACTCAATATCGTAGCTGAAACTTTTGTAGATCATAGCTCATTTCTAAATGCGAACACGAAAACAAGTTTCTTCTACGCTACCAATACACATATTGACCACTCAGATGCCATCTGTAACAAAGCAAAGGCTGCCACGGTTACACTACCACTTTACCTATTACGTAAATACATACGTGTTAAAGTTAAGTTAATTTCTGTAAGCCGAGGAAGATGAAACCATAGAGTGTGTCTAATTTTGGGGGCATTTCAGTTTAAATAAAAAAAGAAAGAAAAAAAAACGCAAAATCTTGTATTTATTAAATCGCACGCCGCTCCCTTTATTTGCTATTTTTTTGTTCTGTTTGTTGGAGAAACGAGGAATCAGCAGCTTTTTCGTAAAAAGAATGACTTCGCTCCTAATTTGGTTTGATTGATTGTTTCGCTTGACTACCTAATGGGTAATAATGTAATTATTTCAAATTACGGAGATGTCAACGCGGAAATATGCAACAGCCTGTCTAATAAACGGATAGCATATCGAATGAATAATTTCAGAATATCATATGCACTTGGTAGTTACATTAATTATGATACGAACAAAATATTCCGACCAGAGGACGATTTTCAGCTATAAAACTATGATGTATGAAGGGCAGTAAAATGTTCACCAAAAAATAGAATTAATGTATAAGCCTTATTTCTTAACATAAACTCTATCTCCATCTTTTGTTAAATATGATGGACAAGATAGCACCTATTAGTGTGACTGGCTTTACTTGGATAAGAAAGATAATTTTGTTATTGTCTTTTGCATTTTTTTCAGGATTACAGCTCGTAAAAAATGGGAAATATATTTTGCGACTAATTTTATTTTATTGATTTTACATTTGAACTTTAATACAAATAGATAGGTTCACCTATCGTCCGTTTAACAAATCTACCCTGTTTTTTGAACAGGAGTAGTGGTTTATCCCTTGTTAGGATTGCGTTTCCCGTTCCATCTAAAATATTTTCCTTCTCTTTCACTTCCGATTGCCCCTCAAGTCTTGGTAGTAGTATCACTTTGCTTGGGTGCTGATAGTTACTATGTAAATTTATACTTCGAGTGGCTCTTGGGCCTTGTACAGTGTGAACGTTATTGTGAAAAAAATTCTGACATCGAAAAATGTCTTTTTTTAATTAATTTCCTGTTTTTACGAATGGGACATTTTCTCACAGTAGTACCGCGTTTTATTTGTTTCTTTTGTTTTTTTTTAGCAGTGGAATTTACTTGATGGCTTTATTGTATATCTCCTCCTAAACTCTTGTTACAAATACGACGCAGCAAGAAAATCCCCATTTAACACGAAACGTTGTTGCATGGTAGCAAATACGTTGTATTTTGATTGAGGGGGGAGGACATGTGACCTTGTGTTGATGTTACTGTAACGTTACAATCAACTGGCTGCTCATCCCCAACGTTATGATAACGTTACGAAGTTCTAAAGGTGAAAAATTTTGTACTGGTCAATGCTTTTTCTTCACTTAATAACATGTGTAGAAGGTTTGAAATTTCTTTCTATAGTTTTTAAATCGAGATAATTTAGATAATGAATACACATTCTAATATTGTCTTCTGATTTATTATCCATTTTCTTTTAATGTAACGTTACCATACAGCTTATTTCTAAGGCAACTTTGGATCATTGTTAGTACGGCATGTACGGTGCAGATAAGTTTTATTTCTTTTAGGGAACACGTGACGTTGTCAAGACGGTACTGTAACATTGTCACATCGTTATTGTTAAAATTTGAAATGCTGCAGCTAAAAAAATTCGTACTGGTTCACTAACATCAAACTAATTTTTCTTCATTTAACAAAATCTATAGAAGGCAATGAAATTTATTTTCGTATTTTTAAAATTCAGAATGTCTAATTTTGATGATGAATACACGTCTTGATATCTTCCTGTAATTTATAATTGGTTTTCTGTCAATGTAACTCTACAAGGCAACGTAGTTGCAAGGTTAGAAGTTATTGTTACCGGCACGTTGTGGGAGTTTACAACTATCGTTTTTGTAACGTTTATATTGCAGAAACGTTATAGCAAGATCCTTTTGCTGTTTGGGTATTATGAAGAATAGATGGGAAGTTCTTCTGCAAGTGCAGAATTTTCAAGACTTGTCATTTGTTCATGACTTCAGTCAGCATTCGCTGTTTGATCAGTGATTCCATGAAGAAGTTGAAAATATAAAGTATTTATTGTTAGGAAAAAATATTTTCCACTTTGTCATTAATTTTCCTAAAATTATTCTGGTATATGAAAAAAAATTATATATCATTTTCTACCATAAAGAATACATGAAACCAAATGCGGAATCATTCTTTTATGGCAAAATATAGAGAATATAATCTCAAGATTTTATTATATAAAAAATGCCTCTGGGAACTTTTACATCAACCTAATACATATATATATATTCATATATATTTACATATACAAACAAGTTTTGTTAAATTCAACCGACAAGGTATGTCTGTTTGATTTTTATTATATTTTCCAATTTCTGAATGAGATGTATTAGATCATTGCAAAAATTCGTGCTGGATTAGAAAATTCGTGCTTATATACTCACAAAAAATTATTAGTCAAGTATATAGTTTCTAATTTTTTAACAACTCTCCCATCGTCCTATATCGTTTTTGTAGTAACTTCGTGGCTTTTGCTTGAAGAAGCTTATGAGGTAGTTTTCGACTGACTGTTCAGTTATGTGCCATGCATGATACACGCTTAGGCGATCATGTATCTTTCGATAGATGACTGACGAAGCAGACTTTTTTCCCGCGGTAGGTTGCCATTTCTTTCTGCGGTAGATCAGTTGACATCCAAGGTTATAGAACCAGGTCTGTTCTGCCATTTACTCATAGCAGGTGGGATGGGGGGAGAAGTGGATTCATACTTTTCCCAATGGTATAGGCACGTATGTGACTGCAATGGATTCGACTGGAATTCGAACTCGGCTCTCTGATTCCTCAATCCGAGCCGCTATCCATTACTTCCTAAACATGCGCTACTGACTGTACAGAGTCAAATTGTTTGCCATTTAAATTGTTCATTAGAGACCAGAACAATTGCAAATCCAAGTTAATAGAATACGGTGTGTGCTGGAGGGTTTCACTTTTCAAGTCTTTGAGCTTCTGTAAGGTCTGTTTTGCAACATACGGTCTTGCATTGCCCTGGTGGAAAATGCCGCCTATTCGATTTGGCAAATTCGGCCATTTTTCTTGAACCTACGTCACTTCAAATGGCGAAAAGCAGTTGAGATATCGATTTTCAAACTCTTAGCAATCTCTTCCGTCAAACCCTTCAGTTTATTCTCCACGAAAGCAAGCAGAGCATCTTCATCGACGTCGGAATGTCGCCCGGGGCGTGGTTGATCGTATAGGTTAAAATTACCCTAATGAAATCTGCCAAATCAATTTTTGACCGGTCAAAGTGCTGGAGCACGATCCAGATAAATTTTCTGAATGTTTTTTTCTTGCTGCTCTAACGCTTACACTTTTTTTCGAAATTCATAGAGCATAATATGGCGAAAGTGCAACTTTTCATCTTTCAGGCATTCATTTGTGAACAAAACGTTAACATTCAACAAAGTCTGACTCTCAATTGAACGATGTAAGTTTTCAGTCTAGAACATGCCAGAAATTGGCACCAAAACAAGCGCCTGTTATGTTCCGGTCATTTTATATGAACACTGAAAATCGGGCATGAACTTCTGCAATGTCCTGACATATCGGGACTGATGTTTTGTATTTTTTTTCATCGCCTGTGACACTTCTGTCCAATAACGTTTCATTTTCATGCCGTAACAGTAAATAAATAGCAACAGAATCACTATTAACTTGTTCTGTTCCGTCAGAGAATCTGGCACACATGTGCCAAGTTTGAAGAAACCTGGGTTAGTTTTCAAATTCTTTCAAACTCTTAGCAATTTCTGCCGTCGAAATTTTCGGTTTATTCTCCACGATAGCAAGCAGAGTATTTTCATCGAATTTGGATGGTCGCCCGGAGTGTGGTTGATCTTTTAGGTTAACACCACTTTTTGACCACCTGAAGATCTGGAGAACGATCCAAATAAGCCTTCTGAATGTTTTGTGCCGCATTTCCGACGTTTACACCTTTTTCGAAATTCATAGAGCATTCTTGGCTTTAATGTTGAAGACTGAGAAACTGTTGATGCATCTGGCTGGAGATTGTTGATTTGGGAACGCTGCAATAATTTTGAGCATTCCAACAAAAAAGCGTACCATTAGGAAGGGAGAAATAGAATCTGTCCCAGAGCTATTAGGACACACTTGCAGTATTTGTGGAAATGTCAACTTCTCGGCGGCTGGTTACATGAGATCACACCAGAGAGGTCAGATGCAAACTCCCGTGACTACAACACTACCACAAAGAATTGCAGGTTACTTGTGCGTGTTTTGTGAAAAGGTTTTTAAGTCTGTTGCGGGACTCAAACATCACATGATTATGCACAGGGACAAGCAAGTTTCCAACATAGGTAACACAGACAAACTTTATGTTTGCCACATGTGTAAGAAAGGTTGTAAAAGTGAAGCTGGCCTTAAGAATCACTTACGGGCCCATAGCAGAGATATTGTAGTGATCAGAGAATCATCCTCTTTGGAGTCGATTATACAGAGCGGTGGTTCGCCGGAAGAAGCTGTTCAAGTGGAACTTAGTTCTCATTGATGGAATACGAAAGGAATGTGGATGGTTCGCTACAGTGTAAGTGGCATGGCGAATCCTTGTCTTGAAGGTTTGATCTGGCGAAAACAAGGAATGTACTTCGTCCGATCACTTTCCGTAGAAGTAGCGATAGAGCGACGAGAAGCTTGCCACATCCCGCCTGTGAGAGAGATAGGTTGAAGGCTGGAAATAATTCATCACTCAAAAGGGCACGGAGACGCTTTTTGACTCTATCAAGACTGGAGAGGCCTCCGCCCAAATATGACAATAGAACTCCATTTTCGGCCTGATCTGTCTCTTCAAGAACTTATCGTAATTCTCTTCATTTATCTTGATACCAATATCAAATTCGAAGTACCCCACGTAAGGTTTTCCGTGTTGTCTTAAGGTACGTTAACCGTCTATATCCATGAAGACCCTAAACACTACCTTAGCCATCAGGTCCATCCAATGTAGCTCTACATACCTCATTTTAAATTAAATGAAAAATTGATTTTCGTGTACTTCTTCGTCCAACTTACACGCCCCAGTTTCTGGTGTTTATTTTAAAGGTCGTATCATGTCTTTAACGAATGGTTTTAATGTTTTGTATCATTACTATTTCCATTGGCAACATCAATTTCTCTAAATATTTTATTCTCAGCCAATCAACTTTTCTTCTTATTACACTTTTAATTTCGTTTTCAGATCTCTTTAATATTTTCAAAGCCAGATTTTATCGTTGTTCTGTTCTTGTCAAAATTTTTGTAGTCACAAAGGAAGGAAAGATTCAGGTAAGAGAAAATCTAGTTCCACATAAGGATGATGAAAATACTATGTGAGCAACAGCAAAGTTATAGAGAAAATGGAAACAAAAAGTCACTTATACTTAACACTAAGAAGAGACAGTTGAAATTTCTTGGTTCTATAATGAGGAAAGAGGACTGGGAAAATTTTATAGTCAAAGAAGAGATTAAAAGCAGGAAAGTTTGTTCACTGTGTTGTGCTAGACAATATTTCGTTTCGGAATATATCTTACATATTTTTATAGATATACAATTCATCCACGCTTAGAATATTGGTTCCTACATATGGTCCGATACTCCTGTTGTATATTTAGAGATTCTTGATAAAATCCAAAGAAGAACCAGCAATATTATTGGTCCTCATCTGGCGTCTCGGCTTCACTCTCTGTTCTGTCGTTTCCATGTGCCTTTTCTATAAATACTTTCATGGTAATTGTTCGAATGGGTTCTTCGCTATGGTGCCTGGACTTCATGAATTTAAGCGCATTGCCAGATTATCAACAAGGTCTTATCAATTTTCAGTTGAATTGGCTAGATGTAACCGTAAGTACTATGCTAACACTTTCTTCTCTCGCACTTCTTGCTTGTGGAATTTTCTTCCCGCTTCATGCTTTCCAGTTAACTTTGATCTTCAAAAATTTAAATGCAATGTCAACTATTATCAACTGTCTTCTTGATCACTCTTCTATTGTTCTCATTCCTTAGTAATGCTTCTATTTTCTAATTTTTTCACAACCAGTAACACCTTGCGCCTTAGTGGCTTTACTGCCTTACTTGGGGGTAAATTTCGATTAAAAAAAAACGAAGAGGGACAGAGGAAAACAACGAATAATTTACCTGACGAACTTGAGTGAATGGATAGCTCAGCAGAGTTTGGGAGAGATAATCAGTCATTTATGGGCCATGTGTGATACACGTTTAGGTGATCTTGTTTCTTTCGATATATGACTGACGAGACAGACTTTTTCCTGCAGCATTTCTTTCTGCGATAAACCAGTTGCCATCCAGGGCTATAGAACCAGGTACATGACGGACGAGGCAGATTTTTCCCGCAGTAGGTTGCCATTTCTTTCTGCGGTAGACCATTTGCCATCCAGGGCTATAGAACCCGGTATATCCTGCTATTTACTCAAGGGGGAGAAGAGAATTCATACCTTTCACAAGGGTATTAGCACGGAAGTGAATGTAAGGGATTCGACTGGAATTCGAACACGGCTCTCCGATTCCTAAATCCGAGCCGCTATCAATTACTCCACCTCCTGAGAGAGACAGCCAAAAGATAAAATTCATTAAGAGCTACAGTCTATAGGACGTTGTGGAAATTCATGATCTCCAACGTCCTGAAGCGACATGACACATAGAGGAAGAAATTCACCCAATACAAGGCTCAAGTACCACTCAAGGTAGAGGGTTGCTGCGCGAGATTGTTGTAAAGGAGAGTGAAATGCGAAATTAATTTTGAGGGTTATCGAGCGAAAATTAATTTTGAGGGTTATCGAGCGAAAATTAATTTTGAGGGTTATCGAGCGAAAATTAATTTTGAGGGTTATCGAGAAAAGGAAAAGAAAAGAAAAGACACAGCCTTTGACAATGTTAAACAATATTGTCGAAATATTGTTGAACATTGTCAAACATTTTGTTTTTCGTTTTCTTTTCTTACATCGCGCTCTTAGTTTCAGCGTGCTCACGTCGCTAACGAATGTGACACAAGGTCGACATTTAAAGTGGGTTTAACGGCAATACCGTGCAATAATTGCCTAAGCTCCCTCGGTACTTCTCCTTTTGGGGATATCTCAGGCACCGGGTTATAAACCCAGACCCCTCCTAAAGGAGAGGTACTACCTGTAGGGAAGGGACTTTGGGGCCTGGGCTTAACTTTTTAAAACTTCCCTTGTATGTGCTAGAAGTGTTGAAAAATATTGGAAGAAGTAAGTTAATTATTTTGTTTATTATTATTATTATTATTATTATTATTATTTATTTATTTATTTTACAATAGGAGGAAAACGCCTCGCGCTGCCTCATAGTTTTAAAATATCAGATAAAGTTTACATGGTATATTTATAATAGATAAATTCTAAAAAAGTTTATCTATATAGATTGATTAATAATATCTATTTTATAATGAAAATATTGACTTGTGTAATAAAATCTTACATTGTGTAGACTCCCTACCTAGACAGCAGGATTTGAAGTAGAATAGATACATAGGTTTGAGTAGATTGATATAGATGTGTGTGTGTGTGTGCATGTTTATGTGTGTATATAGATAGATGGACAGATTCATACATACATACATATATATATATATATATATATATATATATAGAGAGAGAGAGAGAGGAGAGATAGATAGATAGATAGATAGATTGATAGATAGATAATGAACCGGAAAGAATTAAATCTCGTAAGGTCTTGCCAGAAAAAATTAACCCCCGACAAACAACTCCAGTCCCTTCAGGCCTTTATTCCAAAGGGACCTTCACCCGTCCCCGCCGCCATCTCACAAACGCTCTCAATAGCGATTCCCTTGGCGATTTGAAGTCAAGTATTAATTGTTTTATTACAGAAACGAGTGATAGTTAAAAACACGATCCATCAATCTCTCCTGACCAATGTGAGTGGCTGACTGGAGCCGTCGGCTACTTAACAATGAAAGGTCAGAGAAAAAGAAAGAAAATAGAACAGCAATGAAAAGAGGAAAGAGAAAGAGGATGAAGAGTGGGAGAAAGAGAAAGAGGATGAACAGTGGGAGAAAGAGAAAGAGGATGAAGAGAGAGAAAGAAGATGGGAGGAGAGAGAGAGAGAGAGAGAGGGATGTGGGGGAGAGAGAAAGATGAGAGAGAGAGAGAGAGAGAGAGAGAGAGAGAGAGAATTAGGAAACAAAGAATGGAGGCACATGACAATCCATCTTCCGAAACTTTTCAAGTAGGTTCTTTCCCTGCTTCTTTTGCCTTCGATATTCCTGTTTTCTTATTCAATTTTTCTTATCATGTGTCCTAGACAGTAATCAGACAAAAAAAAAAACAAAAAAAAACAAAAAAAAAACAGCGAACAAAATCCAAGCCTCTTATCCCAAAAGTGGACAAAATCCCAGTTTTCCTAAATAAAAAGAAAAAGAAACTTACACTATTTATATTGTTCGGATTGTTGTCCTCATCTTTGTTGCCATATTCACGACGTTTCGGTCATTGTACGCTTCGGCTTCTTCAGGTGATTAGAATTTCAAACCAAACCGAAACGTCGTGAATATGGCAACAAAGATGAGGACAACAGTCGGAACAATATAAATAGTGTATTGTAAATAATTACAATACCTCATCCCAGAAAGAGAGACAGAAAAAGAAAAATTTAACATTGAAAATCCAAGGAACTTTTAATCAAAAGGTTAATGTCACATTGAGACAATTCTAATAATATCCAGTATATGTACTTACATGTACAAAAAAGTTATTTCGTAAATTTATTTAAGCCCTTAATTCGGCAGAATATTAATTCATTTACTATGTCCGTGATTTGTTTACGTTTTTTGGTGCAAACAAGAATCACCCTTCTTAAGGCTTTCTTGACATGAAGTCGGGTATTATGGGATACTAGGACTCCTTAATTATGAAATATATCGAATACGTGACCTTCTACTTCTTTCTTCTTTCTTTATGTGTTGTGTCCCCTCAGGACGTTGGCGATCATAGCTCTCCACAACTTCTTGTTCCTTGCAGCTTTTAATAAACTTTTTTTTTTCTGTTATTTCTCCCAAACCTTGTTCGTCCTGGGTATGACGATAAACTACATTCGCGTCATGGGTAAGACGATACACTACGTCCAAGGATCAGGAGGTTTTGAGGAGCGTCGAACCACCTCTTAATTGCTGGTGTTCCCAGGACCACCCTGACCCGAGGTAGTAGCACCTGTTAGGGTCCCAGCTATGGGCAAATAGTTAACCCCGAAACTGGAGTAAAAACACTATGAAAGTGTAAAAATGTTTTAATGCCAGACATACTTTGTAAAAAATTATTACCATCAATAATTTTTTGAAGAAAAAAGACTATTACCAGAAATACGTTTTTGAAAAAAAAATTACCAGTAATACATTTTTGAAGGAAAAATATTATCAGCAAAAAAGATTTTGTCGGCATTAAATAACTCATTGAGGTTGATATGCCGTAAAACAAACCAAACCAAACCAAAATTTGTTCCGCCATCCATTTACTCAAACTCACTAAGTATGTTATGTTTTTGCTTTCCTCTGTCCCCGTAACCCTTCAACTATGAAACATTTCGATCGATGTGACCATCGTGTTTTTACGTCCTAATCTATCTTCGTATACGATTTCCGTGGCTACTTCAAATAAAGTCGGGTCTTATGGGATACTATGACTCCCTAACTATGAAAGATACTGAATATGTGACTCTTCACCTAGCGGAAAATTTCAAGATGAACACACCCCATCATGTTACTCATATATAGGTTGCACTTCATTCACGCTGGTTGCTGTTTCATTCGTTTTGTTACCAGTACAACCATTTTTCTCAAGACAAGCGATGTTTGTATAAACACTAGTAATTTTTTTATATTTTTATACTTGTATGTTATTTTTAAACATAACTTGAAGTCAGGCATACTGTCTAAATATTGTTCAACACTGTCTCTTCCCTTTTCTTTTCCTTTTAAATCGCGCTCTTCTCTAAGTGTTAAAAATATTAATCATCACGATAATAATATGTTAACTTTTATTATTATTGTATTTTACCTCTGTTATTATTACGTCACAGCGAAGAATGTCGAGCATAATAGCCACGTCTTTATCAGATGAGCCTCAAAAATTATCTCTAAATCATTATTTACTTTTTATAGTAGCTGAACGCTAGCATTGTTTATGGGTAATCGAAAAAGAACTTGCTTCGTTCTAGCAAATGGGGTTAGCCAAGCGAGTCAGATTACTTAGTCTACGTTCAATCGACCTCGACAGGTGGCATTACGGAGATACAAGGTGTACCCGGTGAACCCATCCCAGCATTCACTGACACAGACGAGAGGAAATGCGAGACCGTGCCACTCGTTAGGTGATGTCAGGGAAAGGTGTGAATTTTGTTTGCATAATTCGCTAATATTTACGGTGTCCTAGTCCGATGTCAATATTTTAACAAGATACCTATTTTAAATATAAATATGTATTGTATGAATTTATTTTAATAATGCATGCACCATTTTGTCTAATACCTAATTTTTAAATAAGATTTCTATAAAACAGCTGGACCAATGTCACTAAGTCTTTTCCTGCTAATATATATATATATATATAGTCATTATTGCCAGTTATGAAACGTACTTATGGGGGAGAGATTTTAATGTGGCATATATATATATGTGTGTGTGTAACCATAGTCATCATTGCCGGTTATGAAAAGTACTTATGGGGGAGAGATACTAATGTAGTAAGTATATATATATATATTTATTAAAGACATTTTTATGTTTAACGTTCTTAAAATGATATATACTTTTTTTCATTTCAGTCCGATGAAATCCTAAAGAATGAAAAGCGTCACAAAAGCTTTTCGGGAGATATGGAGAAAAAAAAAAGAAGAAATAATAATAATAATAATAATATTTTTTTTTTTTGGGTCAGTGGAAAGTGTCATGACGCCATTTCTAACCTTAGGTCCCTGGGCGGAAAGAAATGTGTAAACGCTAGAAATTAAAGGAAATAATAATAATAATAATAATAATAATCTGAAAAAGTATTAAGGATACAATTCACATTACTATTGCAAGAAGATTGAGGGGAATACGGAACATTTGATGACATTTACTGTCGCTTGATCTCGAGAGATGCCCCCTCCACACAGGCAGGCGCTCTCACATCTATCTATCTATCTATCTATCTATCTATCTATCTATCTATCTATCTATCTATCTATGTGTTAGTGTGTGTGTGCGTGTGTATGTGTGTGTGTGTGTGTGTGCGTGTCCTCAGAGGTACAATTCACACTTTACGAAGGGCTTTATCAATGTAAAATATGTGTGATTTTAGATTCACAGATAGATAGATAGCTATATAGATAGATAGCTGCGAGGGTGCCAGTTTGTATGTGGAAGTGTCATCTCTCGGAATGAAGTTACACCAAGTATCATCATTATTAATTATTTCTCAGATCGCCATATCAAACAACTTCTACTTCCACTGTCGTGTTTCGGAAAAATCTCCATTATTATTATTATTATTATTATTATTATTATTATTATTATTTTCTTGGATTTCTGTTGATTACTAGCGGGTCTCAACCAGAGGCTTGAGGTCAGAAATGACATCATAACATTTTCACTGAACATTTTTTAACCAAAAATCTCCCACATTTCCATGGATATATCCCCTTCAATTCACAATCCCTTCAATGAGTCTATCAGAAGTTTTTCCAATCAAACCGAAGGCTCCAACTAAAACTGGAATTATTGATGTCCACATATGACGCGCTTTTGAGATTTCTATTTCAAGGTCCTTGTATTTTGAAAGCTTTTTTAAGATCTGCAGTTATCCATTACAATCTTCAGGGACTGCCATGTCAATAAGGAGGCAGATTCTATTCTTGTGGTCTTTGGTCACAATGTCTGAACATTTAGTTTTGATTGTTCTGTCTGTGTGTAAAGTCCCATAAAATTGTTAGAGATTCTATCTCTGTAACTGGGTCTGGGTGAAGTTCATACTAGGTTATTGCAGTTTCATTCACTTAAAAGTTGCATATTTTCCAGTACAGATATTGACCCACTCTGTCATGCCGAGTTTTATATTCATTTGGCGCTCACACTGTGCAACCTGAACAGCCGCTAAAAAAAATCAACCAACGAACATGAAAGAACTCTTTCCTAACATTAATCCATATAATATCCAACCATTTCTTAAAGAAATCGAACTGTAATATAACATAAAATACACTTATCACGGCCTCTAGTAATTATGGCCACACAAACATCTATATGCACAAAAGCTGAGTATCATCTACCATGTATTCAATTGTGAAAGCAGAATGACATAATATTTTTATTACTTCAAAGCTCATAAAAAAATTAAATTTTGGCATTAAATGGCCCATAAAGGATTTGATATGCCATTAAACAAACCAATCGATTAATCGAAAATCTTAATCATAGTATATCTACAAGCATTTTGGTATTATTTTCGTTTTTCATTCATTTTTATCTATTAACAAGAATTACATCAACACGCTGAAAGAAACTTACACCAACACAACAGTATATATCAAAACAGATTTGGCAACTAAACGTTATGTAGACATCTTGAAAGGAGTTAAGCAGGGAGACGTCCTGTCTGCACTTCTTTTCTGTATCTTTATAGCTGCGCTTATCTACCAAACTGTAGAAGAAGAATGCTCCTCTGGCTATCACATAGGATATGAAAATGATCTGGCAATCAATCTGTTACTCTAGAACTGATCTGCAAAACCTTCTGAATGTACTGGCCAAACATGCATTAGAGGTTGGCTTAAACATCAACATTTCAAAAACGAAGTTCGTGACAGCTGATAAAAACAATTCCAATCTGTAACTCATAATGTACAACCAGCAAATCACTCAAGTTACGGAGTTTATATCTCAGTCAGAAGCTGTCATCAAACAAAAATGGAATGGCGGTTGTGCAGCAAGTCATCGTTCTGGGTTGGACATTTTTAAGAACAAAGAAGTGCTAACATCAAAACGAGTTTCTCATCATTTGAAGTCTAAGATTTTTGACACTTACAGAAGAGGATTCGTACTTTCCCATAGGTATTATTATCACATAAGTAAAATGTAATGGATTCGAATTACAGTCGAATCCATTACATTCACTTACGTTCTAATACCCTTGGGAAAGGTATGAATCATCTTCTCCTCCCACCCGAGTAAATAGCAGGACAGACCGGGTTCTATAGCCCTGGATGGCAACTGGTCTACCGCAGAAAGAAATGGCAATCTACTGCAGTAAAAAATCTGCCTCGTCAGTCATGTATCGAAAGATACATGATTGCCTAATCGTGTATCACGCATGGCACATAACTGACACTGAAATTCTACCAGTTGTGTTATATGATCTCGATTGTGTTAGCTGGACGACAAAGTCATTTCAAAAGCTTGCTACATTCCAGAACCATATCATGACTAATAAACGTCTCGGCGACCGTATCTGTATCTATGAGATACTCAACGTTACTAAGCTTAAGTTAATCACATCAGTTATGAAAGATCAACTCATGGTGTGAGCAAGTTATTCCTAGAAGGAAAGTTAGGCGGCAAGAGAAGCAAAGGTCGACAGCCAAAACACTGGCGTGATAATGTCCACTTACGGACTGGACTTGACCTTTACTCATTGAACTTTGATGATCGAACTTTGTAGAGAAGAATATCTCATGTTGATGTGCAGTCTGCAACAAGCGGAGTAAGTGACTGATGATGATCTTATAAATGACAAGTCCCAAGTCAACAATCGAAACCAAGAGAAAGTTGTTCAATGAATTTTTTCTGCCAATGATGACTTATAGAAATGCAACATGGGGACTCGACATCACCACGGATGAGACTTTCAGTGGTACAACGTAAAATGAATTATACTCGTCATCACCTTGCGTGACAGGAAGAGCAACATTTGGATTCGGCAGCAGATTGGAATGAAGGACATAATCGAGACCATCAAAAAAAGACAAACATAGATGGGCTGGCCACAGCTATCGTCTTAGAGACAAACAGGTAGACAATTAGAGCGACAGAGTGGACAACAAGGCAGGGGAAAAGGAATAGAGGGCGGCAAGAGGGCGCGATTTTTGACCCGATACCTCGGCCGAACATATCCCGGTCTGGCCAGTGATAGGAAATGGTGGGGGTCAACCAGGGAAGGGTCCTTCCAACAGAAGTGAGAAGGCGCTGGATTTGGATCTAGAAAGACAATCGTGCATAGGCGCATACAGAGAGAACGAAGCCGGTGGTGGAATGAGTCATCGGTGTCGAGACAGACGGGTAGTGACTCTTGGTTCACATTTGATAATACGCGAGTTAAATTTCATGCAATTATTATTCACATTCTTTTTTACTTGTTTCATAGTTTAGTTTATCAAGTTGGTATATATATATATATATATATATATATATATATATATATATATATATATATATATATATATATATATATTCAGTTCCACCAGAAATTTGGAAACCGCATACTGTACTGCTTTGCATTCGCACCGGGTGCTCCAATACGAATATTTCAGAATGTTTGGGTGTCAATCTGAAGACAGTGCAGAGGATTCAGAAAGAGTTGGATAAATCTAATGGCGATTACGAAGATATTTGAAGTTATCACTAGTGATGGCGGCGTTATGCCTCCATTCTTCTTCCTACATGACCTCTTACTCAACACAGAGGCCTACATCAAATGCCTTGAGGAGGTAGTGCTGTCCTAGGTCAACAGGGTGGCTGCTGGAAGACTCTATGTATGACAAAAGGACTCTGCACCATGCCACACAAGCAGGAGAACACAGTCTATCAGACAATTTCTGCGATCGCATCAGACATCTGATCAGTTAAATTCCTAGACTGCAACCCCTTAATTATTATTGTCCGGTAAGGAGCGTCCGGTAGGCAAGGTCGAATTTACTGCTTATAAACTTTGTGGCCGAGACGGTAAGGCACGTCAGCGTAAATGACGGTTCCGTATAGGATGCAGGTTCGAATCCTGTCAAAGGACGAATATTTTCTATGAAAATTTCTCGGACATTCAGGCCGGTAAATGTTATTTAATACTGTTTATTATAAACAGAGCATTTACTTAAATACTTGTATCTATAAAAAAGAACGTTAAACATAAAAATGTCTTTAATAAATAAATTGTCGGACTTTGTCCATTTCTTAATATACTCTAATATATATATATTTCATACATACATGTTACACGTAGTCTATTCTTATAGATATCTCATGATTGCAAAAGTTTGCAGAAAAATATTTAGAGGAAAAGAAATCTTATAAAAGGAAAGTAATAGGGTATGCTTTGCTAGGGTAAGGTAAAAACAACAGCAAAAAAGTTATAACTTCGGCTTGTGGATAGGACAAAGAAAAATGATTTTTTTTTTTTATTAGGCTTAGTCATAAATAATTTCCGTTTTTGTTTATCAACAAAAATTAAAGTAAAATTAAATTTTATTCAATTATAAATTCATCGTTATTTGCAATGGCCTGTTGCATCTTTTCGATGACTTTTCAGTAAAATTCTGCAGGTTTTGATGGGAATTTTGTTTGGTTATTTTTGTTTAGCGGCTATTTAATGCCTAAATCTAAATATTTTGTACGCAATTTTATTTTTATTTTTTGGAGATAACAGTGGATTTTAGTGATATAAAACTTACTAATTAACTGATAGCTGGGGGTGGGGAAAGAAATGGATTCATATTTTTCCTCAGGAAATACCTATTCTCCTACGATCCCCGAATTTAACGAAAGTCAAATCTGGTCAGTACCAAGATGTTTTTGATTGATTGATTCGGCTTTAAATAAAACCTCAAAAAAAAAAGTTGATAGAAACAAATCAATCAATCAATCAAAAAAAAAAAAAAAGCATTTTGTTACTAACCAAACTTGACTTTCCTCAACTTCGGCTTTAAATAATCTCAAAAAGTTGCTAAAAACAAAACATATTTTTGGATTGTAAGAATGTTTTGGAGATAATAATGATTTTCTGATACAAGTCTTACTATTTAACCCATAGCTGGAAGGAGAAGAGGTGGATTCATACATTACCCGAGAGAATTGTCTTACTATTTAGCTCGTAGCTGGAAGGAGAAGAGATGGATTCATACATTATCCAAGAGAATTGTCTTACTATTTAACCCATAGCTAGAAGGAGAAGAGATGGATTCATATATTATCCAAGAGCATTGTCTTACTATTTAACCCATAGGTGGAAGGAGAAAAGGTGGATTCATACATTGCCCAAGAGAATTGTCTCACTATTTAACTCATAGCTGGGAAGGATAAGAGATGGATTCATACATTACCCAAGAGTACTTGCGCGTAATTGATTATAACGAATCCAAACTGGAATTAGAACGCGGCTTTCAGATTAACAATTTCGTGTCATTATCCATTACAACACACACACACACACACACACACACACACACACACACACACACACACACACACACACACACACACACACAGACAACCAATCTTACAGTACCTGGTATTCCCAAGTGCTCACCCATCTGGGTTCTGACCAGGCTCGACGTTGCTTAACTTTCGTGATCGTACGAGATCCAGTATTTCAATATGATATATCTGTAAACCGTGATCTTAATGACCTACGGGTGAAATGGAGTAGCTGGTTGTGTTTTTCTCAATCAATCTCATTACAAGAGATACAGAAGCACTCATTGACCAATTCCTAGCCATTGGAGACGGGTTTAAATGAGTGAAAGTCAAGGAATCAGGAACCAGCCCCGATATCCAACAAGAAAAAAGACAAGATAAGATTCAAGGGAAAATTCTTTTTAAGTTGCGGCCACTCATGAGAATAGAAGCATCCCGCCCCAACCACACCGGGAGATATCAGTATGAACTTCTCTCTTTTCTCCTTCACTATTCTACATATCTATCTATCTATCCATCTATCTATCTATCTATCTATCTATCTATCTATCTATCTATCTATCTATCTGAGTCTGTTCCACCCATCCATTCCATCTATCTATCTATCTATCTATCCATCCATCTATCTATCCATCTATCTATCCATCCATATCCAGTCTGTTCCCATCCATCCATCTATTCCTATCTATCTATCCATCTATCCATCCATCCATCCATCCATCCATCCATCCATCTATCTCAGTCTGTTCCCTACCTATCCATCTGTATCCATTCCATCCATCCATCTATCTATCCATCTATCTATCTATCCATCCATCTATCTATCTATCCATCTGTCTGTTCCTACCTATCTCTGTTATTCCTATCATTCATCTATCTATCCATTCATCTATCTATCCATCTATCTATCTATCTATCTATCTATCTCAGTCTGTTCCTACCTATCTTCTGTCTATTCCCATCTATCTATCTATCTATCTATCCATCTCAGTCTGTTCCATCTATCTCTGTCTATTCCTATCATCTATCATTATTCATCTATCTATCTATCTATCTATCTATCTATCTATCTCATCTATCTATCTATATCTATCTCAGTCTGTTCATTCTATCTATCTATCTGTCTATTCCCTCATCTATCTATCTATCTATCTATCTATCTCAGTCTGTTCCTACCTATCTCTGTCTATTCCTATCTATCTATCTATCTATCTATCTATCTATCTATCTATCTATCTATCTATCTATCTATCTATCTCAGTCTGTTCCTACCTATCTCTGTCTATTCTATCTATCTATCTATCTATCTATCTATCTATCTATCTATCTATCTCAGTCTGTTCCTACCTATCTCTGTCTATTCCTATCTATCTATCTATCTATCTATCTATCTATCTATATCTATCTATCTGAACTGAAAGAAATTGAAGAAAACCAAAAGTCCACTTTTGATTAATTGACTTCCAGTAAATGTTAATCTTTGTTCGATGAATATCAAAGCAATTCCCCTTTTCTTTTTTGACGTCCTGTATAGTTCGTTATTATAAGATCTACATTCTAATGTCAGAATTCTTTCTTTCGCTAGTCCTGGGTATGACTATAAACTCCATCCGGCAGCAAGGCTTCTGATCGGGAGATTGGAAATTTTGAGAAGTGTGAAACCACCTCTTAATTGCTGTTGTTCCCAGTTCTACCCTGACCCGGAGTGGTAGTACCTTTTAGGGGTCCCAGCTATGTGAAAATAGTGAACTCCCAAACAGAAACAAAATCAACTAACTAACCAAATCTTTCTTTTTCATCACGTCTAAACCCCTAAATTACTTTTTTTTCTTTCTTTTTTTGAATATATATATATTTTCTTTCTGGATTTTCGTATTTTACATTTTTTAAATTGAAGAAAAATGATCATATTTTTTCTCTCTCAAAAAACACTTTACATAAACAGCTCGTTTACTTAATGTTTACGATTCTCAGTCCTGATTTGATAAATCTCACACCTTTCTCTTTTATCTTTACTTCCGTCGACTTTACCAAAAAAAAATTCTAACTTAAGCATCCCTCCTCATACCCAGAATTGCAGTTTTCTTGTAGATTTATTGTTTGAAGACAAAACTATCGCCTAGTTTTCTACTAGAATATTCAGTAGGCGCTGAACTGGCTCCCTTAGGAATTGCTGCCAATGACAAGTGACCAGGCGGGAGGCGTTTAATGGTCAGACACGCCGACGCCATAGTGTCTAGGAGTCGGCAATCTGTAGAATATTGGAATTTTGGTTTCGCGAAGGATTCTTCTTTCTCTGAGAACGGTGCGTCGAAGAAAGAAGATAAAGTAAGAACATGGAGGTGGATGGAAAAATTCGAAATAGACAAAAAAGAAAGCAGGGTATTAAAAAGTATCTTTTGTTTGTTGCAGAGATGTACCACAAAGCTTATTTTATGTACACATCTAAAAACTATCTCTGACGCTATTACACAGGTACCTTCACAAAAGAACAACAACAAAAAACAAAACAAAAAAAAAAAAAACGAGATACCTAAGATTTAAAATGACTTTTTAAAGATGAAAAATCATTCTTGAAGCTTTTATTTTAGTTTCAATTTCAAGCTAATAGATTAAATTTAATATTTCCAATAAACAAAATACTTTATTGTATTGCAAAAACTAATTTAAATTGTCTGGAAGAAGTTTTTACTAAAATAGCTGATTAACGTTCTTTTTTTGCAATTCCATTCCCTTTATTAAAAAATCTTCCAAAAATGAAATATACTTTTTTGAAACTTTCTTTGAGGAATTTTAGTTGATTTAAAGCATAATTTACGTTCAAGTTTAAAAATTTTTTTAAAACCCGACAGTAGCTGTCTTGGCGTGCTGACCTAGGATTCTCTATGAGATCGCTAAAAAGGCATAGCATGATGAAAAAAGGGCCTTAAACTTGATGAAAATATTTTTTTACTGTCTAAATGTTTATCTTATTATGAAGAGGAAAGATTGCTTGATTATTTTTTTACATTTTTTTAATCGTACCTAGCACGTACGAAATTTTCGTTAAAATTTTTTTTTTAAAAGCAAAACTGACAGGAAATCGAGATCAACCATTTCTTCTATTTTATATATAAAGAAAAAAAGTTCAGGTTTAAATTTTTAAAATCAATTATCATTTTAAAAAATTTATTTTAAAAAATTAGAAATTTAAAGTTTATTTAAGATATTTTTGAAACAGCCATTACTTACTTTCTGCGCTGAAAAAATGAGGGTTTAAAAATAAGAGAAAAGCAGGTCTTAACAATTGGTGATTTGACAAGGTGACGAAATGGTGATTTCATCACGTATTGATGTCTTACGTGAATGAAAGTTAAAAAAACGGAAGGAGAAGAAGTGACATAATTATTTAAAAACACAGTGAAACAAATTATTTTCCAACGTTATTTTAAAAGGAAAATATTTTCATTTCTATTTTTATTTTTTTTGGTACTTAGCGTTCACCTTTACGTTTACGATGCTTTATGGAAAAAATATATTACAAAAACTTTTAAAAAAGACTGTTAATTTTGAGGGGTTTTTTAATAAGAAGGTATCTAATTAATTTACAGGTACCTTACTTATGAAATTTTATCAAAGATTAATACATAAAATAAATATAATTTATTATAGATTTTTATATATATTTTTATTTCACATTTTACGGTATTATTTTAGTATGTTTTCAAAAAAAATTTTATATGAAAATAAGATCATATAAATTTTATAAGATAGGTACGTAATACTTGTAGGTACCCTTCTCAGTTGAAATTGAAAAATCAAATTAACTTTTCCACACATGTTTCGTACGAATTTTTCGCAAAAAAAAAAAAATCAAAATAAATAAAGGTCGTAACAGTGGGAAACAACGCTTAGTAATAACGTCGTTTTTTATTGTATTAATGCTGTTTCCAGTCTTCCTTAGATTTGAATTACAACCGTTTTATGGACACAAAATATAACCATTTTTTTTCATAAGTGGTGGTCTGTTGATTGTAATTAGCTTTGTAAATTTATAATTTGTATCTTTTAATAACATCATTGACTAAACTGTATATCATTTTTAATTAATTTTAGAATATTTTTAAAACTGAAATGTAAAATGATAATAAAATAATTCAAGAAATAACAAATAATTGTTTTAAAAATTCATTTTTCATTGAAAAAGTTTTTGCTTTCAGACAATATTATCTATTCATGAAAACAGCTAAAAGCAACTAAAAGAATTTGAAATTAAATAATATCTTTGTTTTATTGAGGTTTTTATGTTACACTTCAGAGCTGATTTTCAGGTAGATGTGGTCCGATTAAAAAAACAAAACAAAACATGATTTGCTTTCCTCAAAGCTTTGTGCTTTTAACTAATTTAATCACTACAGTTTTGAGTTTCTAGAGTTTTCCTAAATTAGTTAGGTGGGGGTTAAAATATTAAAAGTATATTTTTGCCATGAGTTTAAAAACAAACATATGTATAATAATTTCAATCATTTGTGAATACTTTCTGAAAGTTTCATTAAAATCCGACAATTACTTTTATTTTTGCAAGATTTTCCACATTAATGTCTGTCATACAAAAAAAAAAAAGGCGCTAAAATTTTCTATACTATTTAGTAGTTCCACTGACACAACGATAAAAAAAGTTTTTTTTAATCAAAAGTTAGAATGTTCTAAAAAAATTGAAAAAATAATTAGAAACTAATTTGTTCTTTCATATTAATAATAACAAACATTTTGACGATATATGTTTGACGATTAATAACAACAAAAATTTTGACGATTTTGTTTTCGTCAAGTTTGGGTCCTTTTTCATCATGCTATGCACTTTTTAGCGATCTCATGGAGGATCCTACAATGTTGCTCTACGGAGACTTTATAATTGAAGAAAATGGCGCGAGTGCTTTTTTCATATAATTTTTAAATACTCAGTAATCTTTACAATTTAAGAAAATTATTCTCTGTAATCTAATGTTTTATTGAATTTGAGACATTGTGGGTTTAAATTTACTATACTTATCGCTCTTATTTTCTGATGGTCTCTTGCATTTACAAAAATCGGCACGTTTATACAGCTACAAAAAACAAACATTCTTTTAAAAATATTGGTGTTCAATGATTTGTGTTCAACTTTTCCATTTATGATTAGTAACTATGGTTTTCATTTAATAATAATAATAATCTAAAAGGTTGAAATTAATACAGAATTTTAAAAGATTTAAAACTTAATAAATTATTTCAATTAAAATAAAGAAAAATGCAAACAATTCATTATTCATCGAAAAATCTTTTTTCTCAAGGCAATATAGTGCTTAATATATCTTATTTATAAAAGCAATTAAAAGCTTTTCTAATTAAATAATGTCATAGTGGTTTTTCTGCTTGATAAAAAAAATTGATGATTTAAATTCTCCAAGAATTATTGCTTTTAACTAATATAAATATGAGGCTGAAATTTTAATTCCTCGAAATTTCATAAACTTAAGTGGAAGTAACAGATGTAAAAATATATTTTTACGAAGATTTCAAAAAAAAAAAAAAAAAATTCAAAAATAATTTCATTCATTTGTGAATAAGTTCTAAAAATGTAATTAAAATCCGACAATTATTTCATTGTTGCAAGAATTTTTAACGCCAAAATTTCCTTTAGCCCACTCGCTGACGCAAGAAAAAAAGATTTTAACCAAAATTTCGAACGTGCTAGAAAGGATTAAAAACTTTAATAAAAGAATACTCTGGTCTTTACTGTTAATAACAACATAAAGATTTTGGCGATAAAACTTTGTTTTTATCATGTTTGTGGCTTTTTTCATCATGGTATGCTCTTTTTTAGAAATTTTTTGGAGGTACTTACATTACATTATTATTATTATTATTATTATTATTATTTGATTTGATATATTTCCGACTCTTAGATGCCCTATTTTTCACAAAATTATTCAGATAACAAGTTTTAGATTAGAGCATTTTCTTCAGTACGTGAGCTGTTTATAAGCAGTAAATATATATACACTGCATATCAGGTAAATATAAAAAAATCCATTTAAATTAGCAGAAAGATGCCGGAAAAAGTAAAAGTGTGTTAACCACAAAAGGGACAACTTCTGCTGCTGCTTGGTATATTTCTTTGATTTGTCCTGTCAGTGTCTCTCTATATAGTACCGTTTCTCGGATCAATGATTAAAAATGGCTTCAAGCAAATGAATCTTTTAGATGTTAAGAAGACAATCTTTCATCAGACCTTATCGACTGGCGATACAGAGTCACAATGACCTTCAATAAATTACAAAAACACATCACTTGAAAACTTCCAACAGCAACAACAAGAAAAATATTTAGCTAGAAGGGAAAATAATGATATAATCAAGATGTTGACTTTCGACACTACCTCAAGCAAAAGGTTAGGATTTATTGATTGAATAGCAGTATAACCCGTCTTCGACCGGGTGTTTCATTACTGGGAATTTTTGCCAATCAATTGAGGCACAGCCCCAAATTGAGGTGGCTAACAATTTGAATGAGGTGGGGGGCTGAAAAGGGCCGTTTTTGCGTTCTCAATCTTGCAAGGAAGGAACCTTTTCCATGGACAGTCATAATAATAATATACGATCATTTTTATTTATAATATCTTTTTTATAATTCTAATAATCTTTTGCGTTAGGTTTCAAATCTGTAAATTGATTGTACGCTGTTTTTTACAGACATTAAATTTTGCCGTTGATTTTTGCGCAAGGTGTAAAAAATCAGTTTTTTCAATTTTTCACCTTCAAGGTTGTAAGTTTTCCAGCCAATTTGGACTCAAAACCGTCACTTAAGAATTATCTATCAAGCAAAAAAAAAAAAAAGAAAAAAAAAACTTCATCGAAATCGGATGAAAACTGTGAAATATTATCCAATGTGAAAAAGTAAAAGAAAAGAATTAAATCTTGAAAATTTACTGTTATTTATTTACTTCAATACTAGGCTGGTTGACTTTTTGTTTTAATAAAACTGAAAGATAATATCAAAGAGAACAAACTATTCAATATGGCTTCCATTACGGTCTTAAAATGAAAAACTCTTCCTTAGCCATTCTTGGTTCACACCTAACAGCCTTGTGATTATTGATGTTAGGATGCAAGGTTTCGTTGAAAAAGTCCTACAAAACACCTTTCTCACAGACGAGACGTCGCAAGCCTCTCGCTATTCCCAGGGAAAGTGCTCAGACGAACTAAAGAAAGTTAGTTCTAAATTATTCTAACCTTCACGACCAAGACCCGCCACACCACGCACATTGTAGCGAACAACACTGATTCCTTTCGTATTTTATAGGTGAGATGTAAGTTCCACTCGAGTAGCTTCTTCTCGCGAACCGCTGCTTTATAGAAGCGACTGCCAATAGAATGCTTCTCCAATCCTTACAATATTAACCTGTTTAAGTCTAGAGTTAACCGTTGTCTTCCCTACATATACGCGTAGACTGTGCCTTTTATTCTGTTACCTTCTACTTCGAGTGGCTTTAATTAAAATAAACTTTTGATGATAAACTACATACGACAGCAAGATTTTCCGGGAGATCGGAGGTTTTGAAGTTTTGTTAACCACCTGCATTTAATTGTTGTTGTTAAAATAAAAACTAAAGCACCTGTTATTTACACAGCTTATGGGTAAAAAGTGAACACCTAAACAAAAACAAAACACTATAAAAGTATAAAATACATTTTTATAGTAAAAATACCAGCGATACATTTTATATAAAAAATACCAACAATACATATTTATAGTAAAATAAATAAGAATAGAATTTTAAAGCAAAATGACTAACAATACATTTTATTACCAACAATACGTTTTATAGCAGAATGACCAATACATTTTATCAATGCAATTTCGTTCAAAATATATTTATTTGAAGCCATATTTCAATTAAATTCCAGCATTAAATGACCCATAAGGAGTTGATATGCCGTTAAACAAACAAATCGATCTATCAATCTAGTGGCTCTTGGGACTTGTACATAGTTAACGCCATCGTAAAAAAAAAGAAAAAGAAAAAAGTAATTATATTTGACTTTGTGTCATACGCACACAAATCTATTAAATATCATAGCAAAGGGTTGTTTTTTAAAGTGTGACTGACCAAAAAAGCAAAGATAATAAAAATCTCGAATTTATTTTAGTTCATCTTTGATCATTGTTTTTCAAATTTGCGTAAAAAAGCTGGTATCTCTCAGACGACCAGACAAAGAACTGCACCCGTTTAGATAATGTTTAATGATTTTACTTACATATATATATGTATGCGTGTGTGTATTTTATATTTTTATCTATTTCTCTTTCTCTCTCTCTCTCTCTCTCATATATATATATATATATATATATATATATATGTGTGTGTGTGTGTGTGTGTGTGTGTGTGTATAACACGTGTTTCTGAGAGCATGTTATCAATTCTCTACCTTCGAATCAATATCATAATGTAAAACATAAAAAGGTATTTCCAGGTTAGGTGAATACAGTTGGTTGTTAAATTTGTCTACCGTTTGAACAAAACATGCATGAGGAGTTTCATTCGTTACCAATAGATGTTTTTAGCAATACTTTGGTTTCAGACACTTATCTTTTGATATATATATATATATATATATATATATATATATATATATATATATTGACAAAAAAACTGTCTGAATTTCTGAGATGAGTAGATTATCATTATTTAAACCAGTGTTTCTCAACAAAGCAACGGTTTTTAAGGAACAAATGAAAATATCACGGAAAAAACTTTATAAAATGTTTAAAGTGTATGAAATAAAACCATAGATTTAAAAAGATAAATACACAAATATGAACTTATTTTTTATTTTAATGTTTCTATTTAACTATTTGTGCAGTTTATTTAGTGTGAATTATTTTGCAGATAGAATGTTTTGCCGCGATTTTTTCAATATTTCTGCGCATTATTTAAGAAAATCGCGGGGCATTATTGTTTGATAGCATGTTTCTTGAGAATCGGGGATTTACACTATTTACATTCGGACTATTGTTCTTTCTCTTTTTTGTTGCCCGACGGGGTAATTATTATTATTATTATTATTATTATTATTATTATTATTCACATAAATTTTAAGAAGACAGACTGTAAGGTTGTCGGTAAAAATGACAGCCCAAATGAAAATTATAAATTGAAGATGCCAAAATCAAACAAGTATAAAATTTAAATATCTGGGAAGTGTTTTAACAGGAGACAGAAAGTGTGACACTTAAACCCAAAGGCACATTTGGATAGCGAACGATGACTTCCAAAAGCTAAGCAAAGTATTAAGAATCACGAAAATTGCGTCAGAAACGAAGAAAAGAGTACTGAACTGTAATGTAATATCAATCCCCCTACATAGAAGTGAATGCTGGATAAACTCCTCACAGATGAAGAAAAGACTTGAAGCAAAAGAAATGTAGTTCTATGGAAAGAGGCTGAGAATATCAGGGACTCAACATGCGAGTAAGGATAAGGTTCTAGGGAAAATGGAAACAATAAGGACATTTATACTCAAATTTAGAAGGAAACAGTTGATATTTCGGCGACAAATAATGAGGAAAGAGAAATTGGAGAATTTGACACTCACAGGACATATTAAGGTTAAATGAGAACAGATGAAGATCAAATGGCAGAAAAGAAAGTGAGATGGCTAGTGAAAAGCGGAACAAAAAATGGGACGTTGTGGAGGATCATGATCACTCAAAGAAGAAGAAGAAGAATATCACTTTTAGACGTGTAATTTTATTCTTTGATATGCGGGGTACTGATTGCCTGTGTCAGTAACTAGCATTAGAAAACTGATCAAAGCGACATTTGGAAGAAAATGGTATAAAAACACGTCGTGTCTCCGTGGACATGTTATCAATTCTTACCTTCGGAACAATATCATGATTTAACAGATAAAATAGCCGCACCAAGTTAGACGAAATACAGATTTTTGTCACATCTGCTTACCGTTGGACAAAAAATGCACTGAAACTTTCAATCGTTACCAATTGATGATGGTTGCAGTACTTTGTTCTTGAAACTTTTTTAAATTAATTCACCCAAAGCAAGGCGGTAATGCCACTAAGACAGAAGAAGCTACTGATAGTGAAAGAGAAAGAAAAGACTTTAGTGGGAACGGAGGACCCAATAGTGAACAAGAAACAAAAGATAAACCTCTACTTCCGTTCAAAATACCAAGGAAGAGTGTGAACCGAACGATAGGCGAACATATCTATTTTTATTAGGAGAAAAAGTTAATAAATAGATAATAAAAGTTCAGAGCTTTAGGTAGAGACGTTAACAGTAGAAGAAAGACTTTAGAAGGAATCGGATTGTCAATCCTAAACAGGCAGTAATGGATAAACCTCTACTCCTGTTCAAAATACAGGCGAGGCGTGTGAACGGGACGATAGGCGAACCTATCTACTCCTATTAAGGAAAAAGTATTAAATAAAATTTCAGTGTTTAAGCGGAGCCTTTAGAAGTGTAGAGTTGAAGTATACTTTAGTAGAGATCGGAAAATCAAACCTAAACAGTAAACAATGGGTAAACATCTACTCTTGTTCTAAAAAACGAGGAGAAGTGTGAACCGGATAGTTCATCAACTCTGATGCGCCAGGCTTGCATTCATTCTATTACAGCTTAAAATGACAAATTTTCTTCTTTTCATCTACTTTTTACCCACTTTTCACTTTTTTCCTTCTTCGCCCATCCCTAACTCTTCAATATATAATAGTAATAAAAATTAAGGTAAATGAAATCAGAAGGGAATCAATATAAAAAAAAGGAAGCTGTGTGGATGCATTTGTCGGTTTTATTAATGCTATATTATTATGCCTATGGTCGTTTTCATTTTCAAGGTTCTTGAAACGAATTTAGCGGAATTCTTTTTTTTTTTTAATCATTTCACCCCCTGCAAAGGAGTAAAGCCACAAAGACACCAGGGGTTAGTGAGTGTAAAAAAATAAGAAAAAAAAGAGAAACATTATTAAGGAACGAGAACAATCCGAAGAGTAATCAGTTGATAATGATTGACGTTGCATAAATTGATGAGACATTGTTGGCAAACTAGTACAGCGCTTAAATGCATAAAGTTTAGGTACAATAACGGAAAGTTCATTAGAACAATTGCCATGAAAATATTTACAAAAAAAGGTACAGAGAAGTTACATGACGGTAGTGGGAAAGTGACTGAAGCTGAGATGCCAGGTCAGGACCAATAATAGTGATGATTCTTCTTTGGATTTTATCAAGAATTCCTACATATATAGCAGGAGCACCAAACCACATGTGGCGGTAATATTCGAAGCATGGACGAATTGTAGTCTTATAAATATGTAAGATAAATTCTAGCGAGAAAAATTGTCTAGCACGACATGGTCAACAAATTTTCTTTTTACAAATATCAATTATATGCGAAAGTCTTCAACGGTAAATCTGTATTTTCACTACTATAATATTTATATATTTCTTTTTTATATATATATATATATATATATATAGGTATAGTTATAGTTATGTGCCATCATTTAGCAAGCATGGCAATCATGACTGACGAGGCAGATTTTTTTCCAGCAGTAGGTTGCATTTTTCTTTTATGATGTGGTAACCAGTTATATATCGAAGGCTATAGAATCCGGTCTGTCCAACCTATTTACCCATAGCTGGGGGGGAGAAGAAGAGGATTCATAGCTTTTCCAAAAGTATTAGCACGTATGAATGTAAGGGATTCGATATCGATCTGTTTTTTTCCCAAACACATAGAAATAAATACAATAACACACATATATATATATATAGTCGTTGTGTATCTGTGAACGTTATCAAGTTTTACCTTCGAGACAATATGATGTAAAAATAAAAAAAAAATGTCATGGCCCAGGTGTCTGAGAAATACAGGTTGTTGTTACATCTGTCTGATGTTTGATATAAAAACATGCACTAAAACTTTTAATTGTTTGGTTCCAATTGATACGGCAGAAAATATATTTTGGTCTCGAAAAACTATCTGCTGATATTTTTAAAGGAACTATAGTCTCTTCCTCTTTCTCTGTGTATATATCAAAATGTGTGTGGATGAAAATGAAGTGTGTTAATGGGTGTCATAAAAAATATATATATGACAGTAATATATATTTATATATAAAATATATATATATATATTTTTAATATGAATAGTATATTTAAATAATATATATATAATTTATAATTTTTTATATTTTATATATTATATATCCAGTATGCATATCTTAGTTATATATTTATATATATCGGGTTATATATAATATATTTATATTTATATATATAATTGATATATATATATATATATTTGATATAAAAACATATTTTTTTCTTTTTTATTTTACGGATCCATATTTCATAATTTTCGACCATTATAAATTATTTCGATATTTTCTTTCATTATTTATATATATATATACATAATATATATATATATTTTTATATATTGGATATATTTATTATGTTTTCTGATTAAAATAATTATATATTTATATTTCATTTAAATTATATATATATATTTTGAAATCCAGAAACGATATTGATAGTGAAAATTATGAAAAATTTATTAAAAAATTTATATAATTAACAAACCAATATCAAAATAAAAAAAAAGAATTAAATAAAATATTGATATATATTTTTTGAAAAAATTTTTTTAGGCTTTATTATTTCTTACAACAAAATAGTTTTCGATTCATCATTTCCTTATTTGTTGATATTCCAAGTAATTTTAAAAATCAAAATATGTCAAATTTTTTCTTTTTGGGTTTTTACGAGGATTTTTTGATCGACTTTTTTTCTTCAGTAAGAATAAAACAGTCAGACTAGCATCAATAACCATTAACCCATACTACTTTTTTACGATAGAATTTCTGGGATATTTTTATATCAAATTTTTTTTTTACCCATTGAGGATTGAACTCATTACTGAGTAGTAGTGGTCAACCAGAGGATATTTTTAACCATTTTTCTTGACTCGAGGTAGGGAACTTCCCTTGGAATAAGATAAAATTAGAAACAAATAAATAAATAAAACAAGTTAATAAATAAAAAGATATATTTATTTTATTTACGTAAAAAACTATATTTACAAAATACATGAGGAAAAAATCTAGACCTCAATGGCGATATTGGATATTCAACGAAATAAAAGATTTTTTTAATTTCTTATTTGACATTTTTAATTATAAAAAATGGCTATACAGGTTTTTTTTTATTGATAGTTTTTGTCATTTATTTATTTCCACAAGTCGGCAAATACAGGGTGTTTAAAAATGTATTCTGTTAAACGCTTTTCATCGTCAGTTTGAATATTTATAAACATTCATTTAATTTACATGTTCGAACTGTTGTCTGTCATATTTACTACGAATGGATTCACGATGTTTCGGCCGTTGTTTTTCTTGGCATTCTTCAGGTGATCTCCATATTGTAATCATTTCTATGCTTGGCCCATGGAGATATTTTAAAAGTTTTTAGATCATATGCACGGATTCCTTGAGGAAATATAGACAGAAAATTAATATTTAATTTAAACCGTTAAATTTTCTTAAAAATAATATAAACATCGTTTTTATTTTTCAGTTTTTAAACACTGCATTTACTGCCATAAATAAAAGGGAAATATTTAAAACAAAAAAATATATATATATATATATATATTTAATAAAATAATTTAATCCCAGTCTTAAAATAATTTCATCTAGATTTAATCGTCAGTTTATCACAGTGACGATTGCATCTAGATGTGAACAGATTGACATTGTAAAATGTTTTGATTTATATTCAAAGAATTATATATATATATATATATATATATATATATATATATATATATATATATATATATTTAAAAAATATTTTTATATTTAACAAATTATTTATATTACAAGGGATATGGATGTAAAAATAAATTTGTCGATAATTGAAGTCAACAATCAATCAACATTTCTGTTTTATGCTAGAAACTCAAGTGATTTTTGAATTTAATGTCCAATTTTAAATTTATACACACACTTTAGTTAGACATTATATATATATATATATATATATATATATATATATATATATATATATATATATATATAATGTAAAGATATTTAAACTCGATGGATGAAATAGGAGAGATAGAAGACAAGATTAAGATGCTTTAACAGGACAGAAAATTATAGATTTGCTTGTTGGTGAAAGTTTACATAATTTTAAGAAGAAAATTGTGGGGTAGATTTCCTTTATGTATGTGTTTCTTGTCTGAATCAAGTCTAGCTATCGCCATTATACCAAACCTCTGAATTAAATAATTAGTGTTTCATAATATTCAACCTTCTTTTTGTTTGAAACTTTTTATTCCATTAGTGCATGACATATAATTTTTTTCTGAAGAGGGGGCTACCAAAAATTTTAAATCGCTCCTTTCTAAAATTAAAATTAGTAAAACAAGGTAAACATTAGCAATATAACGAAAAAATTTTAAGCAAAATTGATAGGTTCATTTCGTTATTATGATTATTAAATTTGATAAAAGAATGCCCTGTATTTAAAAAAATTGAGTTTTTGAAAAATAGTTTTGAAAATGCACGAACCATTAATTTTTAGGAATCATTCGAAACCAGAAGTCTGTTTAAACATTTGGTCTTTATTTTTTAAATATTTTTTCAACTGTATATAAAAGATGATCTTCCACAATTAAAAAAAATTTTAAATTTATGGTTACTTACATCTAATTGACATCTATCATTGGATCTTTGTTTAAAATTGAAAATTGTTATCTATGTCTTTGTATAGATATTTCTTTTCTAAATTTAGTTTTTCTTGTATATCTGTCATGTTCTTCAATTTAGTAGGGAATTTGAAATCTTTGTTAAAATTTTTAAATATTTTATAATTGTTACTTATATTATTAAATATGTATTCCACCAAGCAAATTTTACAATGCATCTGATAGGAAAAAAGAATATTAAAATATATATATCTTTAATATATTTATGTACGGTATATGGGAGACTAAATATAAATCAATTTAATATATATATATATATATATATATATATATATATATATATATATATATATAAAATTATATATTTAAAAAATTGAATATATATATATATCCATGTTTCAAAACAAATATAAATAAATATATTTCATTTTAAATATAAAATATAGTAAAATTCAATAAATTTATTTCAATAAATATAATTTTATATAAAAATAAGATGTACTATATAATATTATAGGTTTTAATGTTTAAAAATGGTAACCAACAAAAATTTCAATTAAAATATATGCCAAATTTGAATAATATTAGTGTCAAAAAAGAAGTTTTAACCATCCTCAAGGAAATTTTTATATTTCTAATTTATATTTGATATATATATATGTTTTATATATATGATATACGGTTGGTTATTGAAAATATAAATGGAAAATTATTTATAGATATATATGTAAAGCTGTTGGGATGACCCATTATATTTGTTTGCCTCCATGAAAATTGCACATTATTAAACTAAAAAATAAAAATAAAACAATAGACACGAGTTCTGGTTTTTTGTAATTATCAGATTTTTGGTTTGAATTATTAGCTAAAAAAAAAAATTATATAACTTGTTTAACAAATAGCCCAATCATCAGATTCATAGTAGGAATAATTAACTAAAAACATGCATACAACATAACACACTTCATAATCCATAGCCCAAAAATTAGTAGTTTAAATACCTTACATATAAGATAACCCTTTATGAAGTCGTCAAAAACAAACGTTACGTTTTTTTTTTTTTTTATATGCACAATTCCTTTCATAATAAATAAAATAAAATAAATAAATAAATCTCCATAGACAAGCAAACTAGACGATGGCCAATACATCTTCCGTTTCATTTTTGACACCCCCACCTTTCCCCGACTTGACACCTTGAAAGTATCTCTATACCGCTACTTATTATAAACACCCTACACTCGCCTACCCAATTTAGAAAATTCACCATAGCTGTTACCATGGGGATTTTGATTTCAATTTTAAAACAAGTAAATTTCAGATATACGTTATTCCAACAAAAATTTCGCTTGAAGATGGAACGGAGCCCATTTTACTTTCAACTCAATTTAATTTAAAGGATTATATTGAAGTTTTCGGCTCTTGTTTTGAAACATGAGACCTCTTATGTAGCGATTTGGAATCATATTTTTAAATAAATAAATATATATATATATATATATATATATATATATATATATATATATATATATATATTTAATGAATACAAATCCGTAAAAAACAATCAGGCTAGGTTATAATGGTTTTATTTTATTCAGACACAAGGAAAAGAAAAAAGAAGACAGAAAAAGGAAAAAAAAAGTTTTAACATTAAGGGGGAAAGAAAACAGGGTTGAAATCTAGAGATATTAATATAAGGTTTATTTAAGGGAAATGTAAGAGATAAACATGGAGAGGGGAAGGGATATCTAAATGTATAGAATGAAAGAATCTATCTGAATAGCAATCGACATATGACCCAGATATAATGTCGTCAGACATCATTGAGAAATATCTATCTATCTATCCATCCATTTGTATACAATCGTTTTCTTAGCCAAATGAGTAAAAATGATCTATTAAAATGAACCTCTAGGTTTTACAGTGAACCATTATTCGTCTAAATCATGGAGTCACTAGAGACGTCGCAAAGAATTTTAACAAATAGCAAAGCACATCATCTAGAAATTTTGAACTGCAGCAACAGCTTTAAATTGATAGCACATATAATTTAAGAGAAGGGCGCACCTCGGCAGTGTAATGGTTAAAATTTTCTTTGTTTAAAGTAAAATTAACTGACAAGTGAGTTCGTCCTATTTGGATACCCCATACTTTCGGCCTTGTGCCACATCTAAGCCGGGCTTAGAAAATCACTATACACATAACATAAATAATGGCATATATATATGTGTTGGCATTCCACATATACTTTTATGCGAAAGGTGTGTGTGTGTGTCTATTTCAATTCTAGAAATACGAATAAAACTTAAGAAACCTATTTTACTCAAAAAAAGATTTTATAAATTTTAATCGTCAAAACGCGTAACCAAATTTCAATGAATATTGAGATTTCCTTATAATGAAACGGCTTATCTCACTATTCTCATTAGAAAAATAATTACGAATTAATGCAATATGTTTTGGAAAAATGACTACACATCATCAGATTTTTATGGTGGGAAAATAAATTCTTGGACGTTCGGAAAACTTTTCTACATTGCTATGTATTTGCATGTTGAGTCGTTGATTTGATTAAGAACTAAAGTTGAATTTTGAAAAGGACATAATAGACAGAACGAATCAAAGGATATGCATGAATGATATTGCTTTTTATTTTTTAAATGTGTCCAGTCCACTGAAAGGGCGTAATTAAAATGAAACTGACAAATGAGACTATTGTCTCTTCGATCTGCCAGTGTGTCCAAATCAAAAAAAAATTTAAGTTTACGATTTGTTAGAAGAGAATGGGTGCTGAGATTGATGATTGTAGATCATCAGATCTCAAATAATAGAAAAATCGGTTCTCAAAGAGTTGGTCAGTTAAATGGACAGACGAACAGGCATTGTTCTGGCATTCAGTATAATGGCGGCTAATAATTAGAATGCTGACCCCGTTTAAAGAGTTTAATGGGATGTATTTGCGGATAGAATTGGGCGTTGGTCCCCTATTGCCAACTCATGAACTATGGAGAACTGATTGAAAATTCGGAGACCAGACTTATTATAAAAATTGAACGTTATTATTGTAAATTGTACGAAAAGAGCAAAATATATTTATATATATATATTTATCTGTATATTATTATTATTATTATTATTACGAATTGTAGTAGTAGTAGTAACAAAATTGTGAGTCGTTCAGTTTTCAAGGCGTAGAATTGACTGGTTTTATCGACAGTATTTTTACACCCCGTGGTGTTCTAGATTATTTTATAATGTTGTAGTCCGAATAATGAGAGAGAGAATTGAATTTTAAATTATTTCAAAACTTTTCAATCGCATAAAAAAGAATCACAGTACCTTTTTCTGTGTAACTTCATGACGGGTGGTCACGTTTCAAAACCACTTCCCAGTTATTATATTTGGTAAAGCACAAATTGTGCTAGAATGATAGTTCCGTGTAGGACTCCTCAGGTTCCAATACTAACCACTCTGTATAAATCCTTCTCATTACTAAGAGTTCACTTTATAGAATAAAGATTTCTAAAGTTGATATTCAGACTGTCAAACCATTACACAAATCATCACTGATTTTGAACAAAATAAATGAACAGATGAATAAATCCAATAATCTACGAAAGACATAATTCACTCGCATTTTTTATTTATTTTGAATTTTTTATCTGGATGAGTTTAAAAAGATATAAAACTCTCATAGTTGGTATTGTAATATTATTAGTGCATTTTTGTTCTTGAATATTTGTTGAGTTCATCTATTTAAATTTCAATAGCTATGGAATCGTCCATTTTGATTTTGTAATTCACCTTGTATTTATACAGTATCACTGACTTTGAAAGTTCAATTATTATGTGTTTTTTATGATATTGTCTGTTTTTATCCTTCTTTTTATTCTTTATTTTCATGTTCGTTTTTAGTCTGTTTGCAGATTTCTTTTTTTGCCGTTTGAATATCCATCCTTATATTTGCTTATGATATAGTCTTAATATAATAACATTTGGTTGGAGTAAAGCTAGTTCTGTTTGTCTTAATATGTATCTAATTTCTTATCTTATCTTATATTAATTGCAGACGAATTTCTTTTGTTTACCCCTCTAGCGATATTCCCTAAGACCAATAAATTTTTGATTAACTTCTGAATTTAATTTCTGAATAGTTACATCTTTTGGCTCCTATAAATAGTAAATTTTGTCACTAAGTTGATTGATGTTAACATTCATTTATGTCTAGTTTTCGTAATCTTTGAGATTTTTTTTTATGCAATTATTTTCTGACCCACGGTCAGGTGGGCAACTCTGTCAATTTTCATTCGTTTTTTTTATTTTTCTATTAATTTAAAAAAAATTATCGAACTTTTTTTTGAATAAATAATCTAGAGACAAGATTTTTCTTTTTACAAAATGTGTGTATGTTTGACCAACGGTGATGATTTGTGTAATGTAAAATAATCGTGGTTATTTCTTCTTTTCATAACTTGCCCATTTTTAAAATATTTCCTTATTTAAGATTTTTTTTTTTTAATTTCGGTTATAATTGTCAAAAGCCAAATGTAATGTGATTTATTTGTTATTTCTGGGATCAGAGGTCAGAGCTAAAATTGGGCTAATATACCATATATATATATTGCGGATTTCTAAAGCTTTCTAAATATAGGTTTATTCTGTTTTTTTTTTGTTCATTTCTTGTTAAAATATATATATTTTTATTTTAATGCTTAAATACTCACTAGAACGTCGGACTTGATAGACAATAATTGATTATTTGTTTTTATGGGTTATCAACCTTTTTCAGGTTATTTAAAGCCAGAATATATTCTTAGATTGTAAAAATTTTATGGACATAATAATGAATTTATGTGATACTAGTTGCGTTTAATAAATCTATCATTCTGAAGATATTGTTGGGTTCATACCATCCCCAATTACATTTGTACGTATTTGAATATAACGTTTCAATGAAATGGAACCCAACACCTATTGATGATTTCACACGTTTTATCCATTGTTATTATTTCTTTTGATTACAGTTGGTAGATAGTGAATGAACCTAATATGGTATTTAAAATAGGCATATATACTTCGTGTATATATTCGTTAGTCAGTTGGTCAGTTAATTGTCATAAGTGAAACAAGCTTGGACGATCATTTATTTTCGATTCATGACTCTTAGGAAGATGTGTTTTCCCGCAGTAGGCTGAAGCATTTTTATTGAGTTAGGTGGTTGACGACCAGGAATCAGGACATAGTCTGTCCTGTTATTGAAGCGATAAATGAAGAGGGCAGAGAGATGGATTCATACCTTTCCCAACGGTATTTTGAAATAAATATAACAAGATCCTTGAAATTAGATAGTTTTGTTCTGAGCCATTATCCATTGCGATCACATCCATTCTTTAGCCATATACATGAAATGCACATTCTGGTTTGGGGTCTTTATTCACAAAAGTTTATTTGTTCTGATGATGATTATATTGTTGTTATTGGTGTTCTTGTCAATTTCTTCTTGATTTTGCTTATTTGTCTAACTGGACTTTTTGATGTTCATATCAGTTTGAAAACTAAAATTATTCTCAAATTACTAAATACTGTCACCCTTGGTTTATATAAAAATTGTTAATTTTTACTGGAGATACCAAAATAAAGCAAGTACAAAAATTTAAATATCTGGGAAGAGTTTTAACAGAGGATGGAAATGTTTTTCCTGAAATTGAAGGTTCATTATTCAAAATAAAGAAGGTATTCGACACAGGAAAATTTCGTTAAAAGAGAAAGAATACTGAACTGTTAGGTAATACAGATCCTTCTATATGGCAGTCGCCATATTTTCATTTTCACCACAAATGAAGTGTCGACTGGAACAATAGAAATTTTCAACAGAAGGATTTAGAATGACTAGTCTGAACATATAGCAAACGAAGTTTTAGAGAAAAAGAGATATTTGACATTTCTAGAACACATAATGAAAGAGACAGTTAGGGTCACATATTGAGGAACGAGGGCTACAAATTGAAGTCACTGCAGAAGGAAAAAATTGCATAACCTACCCAACGAATTTGTGTAAATGGATTGTCAGAACAGGAATAAGAGAGATTTTAAAAAGACAAAATTTACTAAGAGTTACAAAGAACAGGAAATTGAGGAGAGCCTTGATCGCTTACGTCATGAAGGAAGAGAGCACAGTAAAGTTGAGCACGCTCGCTGCATGTTCTTAAGTAGAATGTCTCGCGCCAAACATTAAAATAGAAAAGACGTGTGTATCTGGAAAATCTACATGCTTTTTTTTTTTAATTTTGACACGGACATCGATTGATTATTAATGTACGTGAGCAAAATGTAAGCAGAATGAGTCTTTCTTAAAGTTTCTGCCTTGATGCCAGAGTAATGAAACATTTCTTCAAAATGTACAGAATCATATTTTTCCAAAGAATTTTCTTTTTTTACCCCTTTCAATTATTTATTTACCTTTATAGCTGCGATATTATCAGCAAGGAGAACTTGGTTTAGTGTGCAGAGGAAAAAGAACATTGGATATAGTAGTTTAACCTCAGAATTGGAAATGCAGAAAGGAAAAACGGTGGTTGGATAACGCCTTCCATACATTTATCTTCTAATAAAATTATCAGTAGCTATATAATTTTCCTAATTATGATCTTCTACAATGAAACATTATCATCTGCAAATAGGAGGCACGATGGAGTAATGGACCGAGGAATCGGAGAGCCGAGTTTGAATTCCAGTCGAATCCATTACATTCACTTACGTGCTAATAACCTTTGGGAAAAGTATGAATCCTCTTCTTCCCCTAGCTATGGGTAAATAGCAAGACAGACCGGGTTCTATAGGCTTGGATGGCAACTGGTCTACCAGGAAAAAAATCTGCGGGGAAAAATCTGCCTCGTCATTCATGTATCGAAAGATACATGATCGCCTAAGCATGTATCACGCATGGCACATAACTGACTGATCATCTGCAAAATTGTAACTGAAGTCGTGTTTAGAGTGAAGACAAAAAATGCTTAACGAGGCTTCATACTCAATTTGATAATAAAATATTGACAGAAATAAAAATTATCGAACAACATATTAAGAAAATACATGTAAAAAGAAAATGAGAAAAAGAAAATATTTTGAAAGAAAATGAAAAATTCTGAAAAAAAAAATTAAAAAAAAGCCATGTATTATATATATATATATATATATATATATATATATAACCATCCTGCACATCTACAATGCTACCATACATCCATACACGGAATACTGTTACCATATATGGTCTGATGCTCCTGCAATTCATCTCGAGGTTCTCGACATAATTCAAAGACAAGATCTACGGTGTGATCGGTCCTGACTTGGTGCCTCGACTCCAGTTGCTCTTTCTCACAGACGTGATGTGGCTTCCCACTGTCTTTTTATATAAACATTTTCATGGCAACTTCTCTGACGAGCTATTTTAACTGGTGCCTCGACTGCATGAATTTAAGCGTGGTACTAAGTTAGCATCTAGTTCCCAACCTTTTGCCGTTCAGACAATTAAATGCAACCGCAGCTTCTACTCTATCAGCTTCTTCTCTCGCACTTCCCAACAGTGGAACTCCTTTCCTCTTACCTGCTTCTCCGATAACTACAATCTTCAAAAATTCAAATGTAACGTCAATCGCCATCTTCTGATGCCTTATCCCCCGTTATTCTTTTTTATCCTGTCGTTAATCCCCGCACACATCCATTTTTTTTTCTTCTTTCACTCTTTTGTAAATTCCCTTGCGTATTAGTGGCATTCCAGCCTTTGCTTGGGGGGTGAAATGTTTATATAAATATATATATATATATATATTTATGAAAATAATAGTTATTAACACATAAAGCTTAGCGATCGTCAGGTTTGTCTGACGATCGATAAAGCGTGAAACCCAGGGTCACAAACTCACATCTATCCAACCAAATATGTTATTCTATTCTGATATTGAGCACAATGGACGTACTGCGTATATAATATATAAATAATTATACATATATATATTTATTTATATTTATATACCAAAGCCAAATTATGGGACACCACACACACACACACACACACATATATATATGTGAATGTGTGTGTGTGTGAAAATCATTATGTATCCCTTTCAGTTCCTTGCTATTTTGTGTTTAGTTAATGATAATATCTTTCTATAGTGCGGCAATACAATGATGAATAAAACTTTTCTCCATTATTGTATTGGTGAGTTTCACCTACAATTTACAACATATGTTTATACAACAAATTTATAATAATTTTTATTTCAATGAAAGAGATTTCCTGTTATGTTATTTTTTCAGCAGTATGACAACATTTTACATAATTGTAGCATTATAATCCTTTTCCTATTAGGGTGTGTAAACACCTCAGGGATCTATACATTTTTAAAAATCCGAGCTGACTAACGCAGGGTTAAAAAAAAACATACTTAAAACAAAAGGACGATCGTACTTTTTCTCTCGTTGTATTTATTTAGAAACGAGCTTGAAAAATGTATAATGTATAATATAATATTCATTGAAAACAAGACAGTCTTTTAAATAAATATGAGTTTTGAAGGTTAGCAAGATAGGTTAGAATGTCTTCCATACATTGATCCTTAGAAAAAAACACGATATTTTCTGAAAATCCAATCATTTTACATTCTCCATTTCAGAAGTTTTTCATATTTGTTTTTTTTTTTATGTCGGGAATAGTTTTGAGGACTCCTTTTTCTCTTTGGAGATACAGACAGAAGTCATAATGAGTGTTAAATATGGAGAAATAATTTGCCTTTGTCGGAAAATAAGGAACAGTCCGCGCTTTTCTTTCATCACAAACAAAAAGAGTCAAAACAAATTGGTCGATTTTTTTCCGTTCAGCATTCTTTCCCATTTTTTTTAGTTCGGTAACCTACAAGAAAAGAAAGAAAAATTATTAATACGTTTACAAGAATTATGATCACTGAAGTTAAGCAACATCGAGCCTTGTCAATACCTAGGTGGGTGACCGCCTGGGAATAACAGGTGCTGTGTGCTTCGATGTGCGAGTGGTATAATGGATAACAACTCGAAATTGTTAATCGGAGAGACGTGTTCAAATTCCCGTTCGGTGTATTAAAAATATCCTTGAAAAAGGGGTATTAATCCATTCCTTCCCCCCAGCTATGGGTTAGTTAGTAAGACTTGTATCAATAAATAAAAAAAAAATCTTACAATCCAAATTATTTTCAGGCGTTAAATAATCCGCAAAGGGTTGATAACCCGTAAAAAACGAATCAATTTTACAAGAATCAAGGCTTGCGGCCATATCACGTTGAAACACCGGTTCTCGTACGATCATCGAACAAGCAACGTCAAGCTTGGTCAGCACCTAGATGGGTAACCGCTTAGGAATACCAGTTGCTTGGATGTGCGGATAGTGTAAAGCGCTTAGTGCCACATCACATTGAAAACATATATATATATGATCACGCTAGTTATCAAATATCGATCCTGTTTAGGTCCGTGCTATACACTTAGGCGCAAATACGGTTTGAACGATATGAAGACCTTTTTTTGTAATAATGCTATGGGGTTAGTTAGTAGAACTTGTAGATTCAAATATTATTCCAAATCCAGTACATTAAAAACGAAATGTATAAATATTAAAACATATACACGGAGACAAAAGGGAGACTGTATGTTTAGAAGTTCTTGAATGTTTATATGTACTAGAAAGACCCATGAAAATATGTTTTAATATTCTGATGAATATTAATTTTTAAGTTAATGATTGAAAAAAATAATAAATAAAAAACATAAGCTCATGGCGAGTTTTACGGCAATAAAATATCCGTATAAATCCCTCTATTGCATCGTTAAATATTTAAGCTTAACAAATTTAACAAAATATTGCAATAAAAATCATAAATATGAATGCTGGTCGTTATTTTAAGAAGTAAGGGGGTACAAATGGAAAAGATTTGAAATTGACAACTTCACTAAAACAGCCGTTAAACATTTCTATCTCCTTTCTTTCTGTCCTTCTTTCTTTTTCTTACTGAAACCAAGTAGCATCTCTCTGATATGTCATTTCCGTTTTCACGCGATCATAACGAAATAGTCCATTATTTATGAGGTATTGGCAGGGTGTAAGGGTGGCGCAATCTAACTAAAGAAGGGAGGGACAAGCTGAATTATTATATGATGATGATGATGTTTTCAAGAGTGAAAGTATATAAATATATAAATGCTATTCATACTGTTAGCGATCATCTCGTCATATACAAGGCCGAAGGATCACTCAAGGTAGAGCGTTACTGGGCGAGATTGTGGTAAGGGAAAGGGAAGGAGAGATTAAGAAGTGCTGATAATGAGGTCGTTAGGATATGTAGTATAGAAACGATTGACTATAGACTTGAAAAGGTTAGATTTTAAGAAACAGGGAAGCATCCCCTCGGGAGTTTGTTCTACAAAGTAATAGTTCTGGAGAAGAATCGCTCCGAGTTGAATTTAGTCCTTATCAAAAGAACACAACGTGAATGAGGATGATTTTTCGACATGAACATAACCTGGCGAGTCCTAGCTGTGAAGGTCCGAGCTGGTAGAACTAAGGAATGTAAATCGTTTGAACATCTACCATAGTAATAAAGATAGAGTAGTGGTAAGGTAGCAGCGTTTTGTCTGTGGGAGAAGGGTTGCAGAGTAGAAAATAATTCATCACCCTCAAGGTCGAGTAATATCTTCTGAAATCGCTATAGAGTAGCGTGAGGCTAGCAACATTTCGTCTGGGACAAGAGTTGCAGGGGTGGGGGGAATAACCCACAAGGCTGCATAATTTCTGAGGCTGGACAGTGAGGACTGGGCAGCACCAGCCCAGATATAGCAGCAGAAGTTATGTATTTTCTGGAGTGATGCCAGAAACCAACCATTCTTCCAGTACTAGAAGGTCGGGAATGGGCTTTAGACCTAGTAGGCGTTCAAAGCAACGAGCCTCTTTCAGGGTATGACCACTCATCAGGATTGGTGCAGGTTTAGGTTTTGCACGGTGGTGATGAAATATTATTAGTGTTGTTTCGGAGGTATTTGATACCAGCCAGTCTCTCCCCCATTGAGCTTTGAGATTAAGGTCAGAGGAGAGATCAGATGTCAAACATTGGTCCTTTAGATATTTGGAGGTACACCCATACACGGTGGTGTCATCTGCATATATATTCACTGAGAATGACTAGTCAATACAGATAAGCGTCGTCCATCTACTCTTTTAAATTAATTTAGCGTGATGGATCAAAATATAACAAAAATGAACTGTACTTTTTCATAGTTGCATAATGACCAACCTACAAGCATAGTTATCGAAATTATTTTCATCCATTGCACAAGGAAGAATTACATTAAGAGAGAATTCTGGGGGATCATTTTCACATAGGTAATCTTGACAAAAAATGTAGACTTTGCTAGAATAAAATTTTCATACCGTTCAGGGTGATGACCACTGATGTGTGATTTAAGAGTTCGAGATTGGCAGAAGCCTTTGCCACACACGTCACATATAAATGGTTTCTTCTCTTGATGTGTGTACCTGAAATGATATCAAATAAATAAAATATAAGAAAAACCTTCTAAAAAGCTTACGTTTTAAATAAAACGTTAGTTTGGTTAAATTAGTTTATTGAAGTGGAAAGAATGCTTGAAGTATAGGTTTAATATATATATATATATATATATATATATATATATATATAATATCTTTTAAAATGAAAAAATATATCAACCACTCACAATTTGAGTATCATGAAAGTCAGAATCGTACTGAGTCGAAAAGCTTTAGCCATTTTAAGCCAATATTTATTGTTATTTAAAGCTCTGCACAATGGTATTGATCACAATTTTACTTACGATTTTAAAATTTCAATACTTATTGTTATATATATATATATATATATATATATAAATATGATATAAAGTGAAAAATCTTGGAAACGACGCGTTTCACCGACGTGCCGTGTATTGGTTTTCTTTTTTTTAGATCGGAATGAAAGACAAAACTATATATATATATATATATATATATATATATATATATATATATATGTGTGTGTGTGTGTGTGTGTGTGTGTAAACATTGAAGTAGATTTTGAGATCAACAAATTAAAAGGGTTTTTTTATGCTAGAACGCAATTTTCAGGCCTGGAAGATTGCGTTCAAGCATTGAGACAGATTGTCGCCAATAGGTGTTGGACCTCAGTTTTATTCTTATATTTATATAATTTCTCCGATATACAACAATTTTTTTACCAATAAATATGGCATACCTTAAAACAATATTTGCATTATATATATATATATATATATATATATATATATATATATATATACAAACAAGTTTGATAAAAAAGAACCGAAAAGGTCTGTCTGTTTATTTTTTATAATGTTTTTCCATATTATTCGAATAAGGTGTTGAGTATTGTGCTCGAAGTTGTGGAAAAATGTGAGAATTTCATATTTTGTTATTTTTATTCAAGTACTTTCGACTATCACACCAATTACCAAGAACCAATGTGGTGTCTGTTTGGTAGTTAGAATTCTTTTGTCAGTATCCTGGTATTCTTTGGGAAGCTGGACGTTTGAAATGGTCTAGCGTGACGTCATGTACAATGACTATTGGGAATGAGACCACACAAAAAGAATGCGATTTATTTTATTTTTAATACTAATATATATATATATATATATATATATATATATATATATATATTATACAGGAATGATGCTGGCCATAACTTTGATTTTATTAATTAAAAAAGAACATAATTCTTTAAGGAGAAAATAGTTTGATAGCTTAATAATAATATTATTACCAACTATAAACACACGTCTAAAACATTGCATTACATCGCCATCCTTCTTTGAATCTATTCTTAAAGAATATAACATATCTATTTAATGGAAAGAGTACGTATGTAAAACAGTCTCAGATTAATGGAGTGTCACCCCACTCCACCCGCTTTTGCCCAATCTCTCATGAAGCTTTAATAAAATATGTTAGATTGATAAACGTTTCCTCTTTGTTCGTTATTATACCATACTGTCGGATTCCGGTTTAAATTTTATTTTTTTGTTAATTTGTATATATATATATATATATATATATATATATATATATATATATATATATATATATATAAATAATGTTGTGTGTGTGTGTGTGTGTGTGTAAATATTCTTACATGGAGTATATCTGTAGAAGAGACAAAATGAAAAGAAAACTATACTTGCTCATCCGACGGACTTTATCAAGGCAGATGTGATGATTTTATTTTGCCACAAGTATTTTTAAATTTAAGAACGTTCATAAATGTTCAGCAGATTAACTGAAAATTTAGGTGTTAGATCCTACATATATACGTCATATAGCATCTTCAAAAGGAAATCTTTAAAATTTAAAGACGTTCATAAATATTCATCAGGTCAACTGAAATCTTTTAAATGTTAGATTACGTCATTTAGTATACTCGAAAAAGAAAAAAAAAGTTTTTTTTTTCTTTAAAGAATATTGTTTTGATAGAAATGTGAGATGGACGTTTGTATTATACATCTCCAAAAGTTGGAATGATGGATTCAGTCGTTTCCCTTTGATTTTTTTTTTCAACACATTTGTTATGTATGCTGCTTGGGAATTAAGTGCAATTTCTTCAGGAAAAGTGATATTTGAAAAAAAAAAAAAAAAAAAACGGGGCAGAGATGATATATTTTGATTAGGTTTTGTCTTTTCATTCATCTCTTTCTTCTCTCTCTGATGTCTCTCTTTTCTCATATATATATATATATATATATATATATATATATATATATATATATATATATATATATATATATATATATGCGCAGGTATGCAGAAAATAGAAAAGAACACGTTGGGTGCATAATCCGAGTTCCTTAGTATTTTTGTTTTATTTTTAAGAAGATAGTGTCCATACAGAAGTAGATTTAATTATAATAATATTTTTGTTTAAAAATATGATTCCTTCGCTACATAAGAGTTCTCATGTTTCAAAAAACGAGAGCCGAAAACCATCCAAATAATTATTAAAATTAAGTTGAATTGAGGTGTTTAGTCCCGTTTCATCTTCAAGCGAAATTTTAGGAATAAGCTGTCTCTCGGTTTACGTGTGTTTTTAGGCACGGTCCGTTACCAAATTCGTTGTTGTGGGAGTGGCTAGACTATTTTCCTTCGTTGTGGTCAGAGAGTTAATTCTTATCAATAGATTCATCATCTTCTGAGAGGTTTTGCTAAGGTTGGGTAGGGTATCTATTCCAAGGCTAATGTTTATGGTCACCCTTTAGTTGGTTCCCAGTGAGGGATATTTTATATGCGCGCCCACAAGTCGTTATGTGTCGGGAGGATTGTGTTTATTATTGTCCATCTGATTATCTATTTATTTATTTGTTTATTCAAGTGGGTGTTTTATATACAAACCTTATTGCACTGAATTTCAATTTTTTTTTTTGTTTTTGACGACTACAGAAAGGGTTTTTCCTATTTAATGATTTGAAATAAGCTTTTAAACTTTCAATTAAACTTAATTTTTAATAATTATTTGATGGTATCGGCTCTCGTTTTGGAAACATGAGAACTTTATGCCGATTTTAATATTTTTAAACATTATATATATATATATATATATATATATATATATATATATATATATCTCAGTTCGTTTCTCCTAGTTTAACTTCTTATACCAAATAGAAGAATATAAACTTACATGTGATCCCTGAGATGGTCCCTCCGTCGGAACCATTTCAAGCATTTCTCACATTGATTTTTTCTTTCGTCTGATTGGGTCTTAGGGGGATATTAAGATTGATGATTTCAAGGTAAAATCTCTTTTGCAATATTGGCACGTGTAATGTTAAATTTTTGAATATTCAAAAATTTAAAAAGGTATGCGATAAATCAACAAAAGTTTCAATATTTGGGATTATTTTCCTCAATTACACAGTCATCAGGCCGCCTTAATATCTGATATATAAAGCACAACGATTGTGTGTGTGTTCCCGATCAAAATAGTTTAAATATATATAAATTTGGTTGTATATATATGAGCAGTGTCCGTTCAAACTATTTGCTAAAAAGTTTAATTATAATATATAGTCGATTTGTTGATGATTATAAAATGTAAAATCCAAACTATTAGAATTTTAATTAAATATAATATAAATTTCGCTGTTTGTCCGCATGTTTGTGTGTGCGTATGTGTGTCTCTCCATTCAAAATCAAGAATTTAATTAAATATATATAAATCTGGCTGTTTAACACAATGTGTGATCAGGTGTGTATGTGTGTGTGTTTGGGGGTGCATTTCCAAAATGATGAAGTTTAATTAAATATATATAAATTTGGTTGTCTGGCCTTGTGTGCATCCATTTAAAAACCATCCCAAGAATAAGTATATATATATATATATATATATATATATATATATATATATATATATATATATATTTGTCTGTTCGTGTGTGCATCAGTTCAAAATAATGGGGATTTATTAAATATATATGTAAATTTAGTTGTCTGGTTGTGTGTCCGTTCAAACTTGAAGATTTATTAAATATATATATATATAAATTTAGCGTTTGTCCATCCATGTGAGTCCGTTCAAAATCAGAAAATTATTTAAAATACGCGAGCGCGAAATAAAAAATTGAAATCTAGAGTAAAAAATCAATTTAAATAGTCGACCATGGCCGTTTGTTTCGGACTCGAATGTATGACACAAGGCCGAATTTAAAGTGAGAGTCCCACGCATACATAGGACTAAGTTACTAAAATTACACAAGCTCAATCTTGTGACGCCATACTTTGAACAGAAAACACTTTTTGATCTCGAAAAAATGTCAACCATTTTCCCAGCATCTTTAGCGATGGAACATATGTATGTGTTTCATGTCGGGGTCTGGATTGAAGTTGAGTCCCAGCAGACGTGCAAACCAAGGAGCCACATTAAAAGTGTAACCATTCATGATAACTGAAGAAAATCCAGGATCTGCCTGTTCGGTGATGATGAAACGTTACTGGCTTCGTAATGGAAATGACAAGACCGTTTTGGCTTTCAACTTTGTCTGGCGTACTGGTTTGTTCTTAGGGCTTATCAACCTTTTGTAGCCAGAAAATATCTTTTAGATTGTAAGAGGTTTTTTGAAGATAATAATGGCTTGCTGATACAAGCCCTACTAATTAACACCTAGCTGGGGGAGAAGAGGTGGATTTATACCTATCCCAAGGGCATTTGCGTATAAGTGAATATAACCCGACTAGAATTGGAACTCGGCTCTCCGATTAACAATTTCAAGTTCAAGCTGACAACACCTATTTAGGTACCGACCAGGCTAGACGTTGCTTAACTTCGATGATAGTATGGGGACCGCGGTTTCAACGTGATATGGTCATGAGTTGAACATTGCTTTTGGGTTACAAAGGACCACTCCACTCAGAGACAGGATCGTCCACGGCCTGATTGGAAAATGTAACAAAACAGGATGAATCACAACTTCCATCCGTTACCTTATTCCTGTTTCTTTGATTTCGTCTTTCGTACTTTTAGGCCTGATAATACACTTTTGCTTGTAAAATCAGGAAAATGATGGTCCTTCCGGAATGTCTTCAGTTTTATATAAAATGTACATTTTTTTTCTATACCACATATATCAGAACTGTCCTATTAACGTAACCGAAATACATAAATACTGGAACGAGTTCAGAATGGTTTTAAAAGATTAAAATAAATAAAAAGCAATGACAATAATTTAAAAATTAAGGAACAATAATTCAAAATAAATCCTAAAATAAAACATTAAAATTCAAAAATTTCAGCAAAAAAAATAAATCGAACTATAAAAATACTTGAAAATGAAAACAAAACTTAAAATGTAAATAAAAATGAAACGGAATATATAAAACGGAATAAATAAATAAAAACGAAAAAAAAACAGAAAAATAAAAACAAATTAGAAATAAAAAATGAGAAATAAATAAATATAAAAAAGAAAGAAAGAAAAAATAAACAAAATCTGAAAATAAATACAGGGTTATAAGAAAACAATCTTTAGGCCGGCTTAACGTCCACTTGATCGGACCAATGATGAAAAAATATAACAGGATTAAACATAATATTTTCCTTTATATTCAAATCCGTTTAAATGAAAAAAAGCATTTATTCTGACTAAAATCTGTAGTTTGCTGTCCCGTTTAAACTTTCAGATTCAACATTTTTCACTGACATAAGTCAAAACTAAACAGACGGGATTGCCTAAGACCAATTAGCATGTGGTGAAAAGTAGCTGTAAGGTCACAGCAGTAGAGAAAGGACAAATGAAGACAAAACTTCAAATGTCATGAGGAAACAGGACGTTACATAATTAAGATAGAATGGTACTTTGCTGCAGTTTGTCTTTTTTATTTTAGCACTGCTCATTTATGGCTAGATCTGTTTGTATATGATTCAAAGTTTAAATCAGAAGACTAGGGATTGAACGATAATTTTTAACTATGGATAAAATTCACGAATCGACGTTTTTCCTATCCTTTCTAGAATATTGCCCATGAATACAAAAGGTTTTTTGGTAGACACGGAATGAGGCTAATCTAACATCGGAAATTAAATAAAGGTGGTGGGGGTTGTTCAGAATGTTTTTGAAGGTTAACCGATTGAGACACACCTGAAGAAGGTCGTAGGACACAACGGCCGAAACGTTTGAGAATAATACCAAGGATGAAGACATTATTCAGACTTGAAAAATTATTCACCTCATCCCAGAAATTCAGACAGAAGGAGATAAAGTTATATCAAAACAGGAATGATGTTTTATTAGTCCCAAAGTAAAATAATGATAACTTTCATCCTAGAAAATCAGACAGAAAATTTATGTGATAATAACAAAGGTGAAGATATTAGTCTAAATCGAACAATGATAAGCCTTTCATCAGAAATACAGAAAGAAGGCGTTCACGATTGATAATAACAACAAATTTGAGGATATTTGTCCGAATGTCAATAAATATAACTCATCATCCCAAAATTCAGATATGGCGATCAAGTAATATCAACAAAGATGAGGATATTAACCTGAATTTAAATACGATAACTCCTCATCCCAGAAACTCGGACAGAAATTTATTGATGAACATTTTCATTCAAGATTTTGTTATACAGTGTTTTTTTTAATTCAGTCAAATTTTGTGCCAATATCAAGAACTTTCAATATTTTCTTATAACGGTAATGATAATTTGCGTCATTTTCTTGCATCCAAAAAAATTTAATCCAAAATTAAAACTTCAAAAATATGTTTAAATTGTTGCAATGTTACCTCGCTGTATACATCGCCAAAAATAAAAAAAAAAAAAAAAAAGAAACCATATACAAATTAAAAGAAAAAAAAATACCGAAAAAACTCGGACGATCTGGGGGGATCTGATAATTTCTGTATTAAATTCGAACAGCACCTTTCCAAAATATTAATATGTTTTTTACCTTTTTGTTGTCTTTATATGCTGAATCCCAACTATATGCCGGATGTAAGTTGGTTTAGCAATTGTCTGTGAATTTTAGAAGGCCCGTAACATCTCCCTGTTTTTTGTCGGGTAATATCAAGTTCTTGGTATTTATTTTCATGATGGATTTACTTTTTGACGGGCATCAGTCTTTGTAAATGGACTGAATGCGCATCGAGAGAAACAGTCGCTTTTTCTTGATTTAAGACCATGTCTTTGATGTTCCATTAAAAGTCCACACAGAGTTTGAAAATAATATTCCGACCCCGTTTTTATTTCGTCGAAAGGTTTTTCTGACCGTCGTCACGTCAATTTCCGGAGTGGTTTACCTTTGGATTGTCTACGCTATTTTTTCGCCCTTCTATCAGTTCAACGCATGATTGATTTGTATCACTTTTAAACGCTGAGATTCACAACGTTTGGGAGAGAACGGTCTGATGAGTACAACAAGAAATTTTACGCTTTTTTGTAGTCCTTTGTGACCGGCGTGGAGTTCGTAGTAGTTTCATTGGGTGAAATTTTTGCCTTTTCTTTTTCTTTAAAGGACAGGCAATTTTTTGGGGGTCTGAGGATTGGCGACAAAGAACATGAAGTTGATTAGACAGTGCGGAAAAAACAAAAACAGTAAAACAAAAATAGTTATTTATTGAAAGTCATGGCACAAGGGTTAAATAGATTCCCAAAAAAAGGATTGAAACTCTATCATCAATAAAATTACGTTTGCATATTAGATTGCCAACCACGCCAATTTATTCAATAAAGTAACCAAAAAATGTCCTTGTTTTTTTTTTTTTACGTCGTGTTGGCAGAATGATAACTGATACGCAAATGATTGAGTCACGTCTGTGAGGTGGGGATTTGTCTTGGCCAAAATGCAAGTATTTTTACTAAAAAATACTTTCATAAGCTCGAGAAGTTTTTTGTCTGTTGCGATGTTGAAGCAAATGTTCTAGGTTGTTTGAACAAAAGTTTCATGCTAGCTGGCCAGGGATACGTATATGGCGATTTGGCCCGGGAGACATATATGTCATCCATCTTTCGTCAACAGATTACCACACACTTTTTGTCTATGGACAACCATTTATGAGAAATCCTTATATAAATGTCACACTATTTGCGCCAAAGAAACCTGATTTTTATCAAGAGGGACCTCTTTCTTATGGTTTTGCCCGAGGGACGCGATTAAAACGGAATAGTTCATTATTTAAAATATAACAATAGAAGACGTTGAACACTTAAATCTTCCCTCCTTTTCGTTGATTCTTTTTTTCTCACTGAAACCAAGAAGAGTTTCTGATATGTTTTGTTTTTCCACATATTCAATGATTATTTTAGAAGAGGTTAAACACATCTATCTTCCCTTTTTATTTTTTCTTTCAATTTTGAAACGAAAAGAGTCTTTTACCGATTCTTCCGTTGATCAATCAAAAATCCAAATAGTCCATTTTTTAAAAAGTAATGGCAGGGCGAGCTTAAAGGTCAGATTTAACGATCCAGTCAAAGGAGACAAACACAATTATTATATTATACACAAATTATAATTTTAAATAACAATAAACAGTAGCAGATATTTAAAAAAGAGTTTTTTAACAAAATAATGGCGAGTTACATTAAAAAAACAAAAAAAAGAAAAAAAGATTAGAGAGGAGCGAATGTGTCGCAACTTATAAAATATCCAGATAATGCAGCCTATAAATGCAGATTTATTTTTTTAACTGTGAAAATTTAGAGCAGCGTTTTCTAAACAATTTTCTGATGAATCATTTTTTTGATATAATCAAGCTAATGATTGAATAACTTATTGTGAGTTCCACGTCTATAAAAAATGGTGGAAATGACGAATTTCATCGTTATGGCAGTGAATGCTTAGCAGATACAAAAAATATTGCAGTAAACTTAAATGAAGTGGGAGGTCCTTATTTAAATAAAATGGGGAGACGGAACAACCTGATTTTCAAAGAAAATGAAATAAAAAGTGCTTTTATTTAAGAACGTTGTTTAAATTTCAGGGGACATAATTCAAAGAGCCTTCAAACAGCAAGCACTACATGGCAGATTGAAAAATTGGATTGAAAAATTGAATCCTCACCGTTGACTAACATACTCAAAATGGAGATCAAAAACACAGTTGAATTGGCTAGAACCAAGCTACTTCGTTCAAATTTCTAAAGACAAAACTTAATTATGGGAAAAGATTCGGCTCTATGAGAAAAGCCAACTTTGGATCTTCATAGAATTTAAAAGAATCAATTGTTATCCTCATCTTGTTGAAAATTATCAATTGTTCTAGTTCGTTTATTGCTTTTTTTTTTTTTTGGCCTTGTGTCTTAGTGGCTTTTGAACCTGGGTGGGGAAAATGAAATAATTAAAAAACAAAGAGCAAAACAAAACTTGGTTGGCCAACGTTTCTTGGTTTTTTTGGATGGGGAGGTTTAAGAAATGCTTTTATTTCTTATTTAACTCTCAGAACGCCATGTCGTATGGTGGAATGATGAGTCCTCCGACTTGCTTCCTGACTGAAGTGCTATATGGAAATGTTATAAAACCGTGATAGATTATCGCCAGAAAATATCAACTTCGGAGTCAACCAAAGGAGTAAGATTGTTCTTCATGAGACGAGGACAAGTCAATCTGTAGAAAAGAAATGAAAATGTTTTCCATTATCAGATAATGAGATTTATTGGTTAAAAAGTGTTAGGGGAAATCAGCAATCGAAATTTGCGCTTTTTTTTTTTTCTTTTCTTCTGAAGAAAAACATTTAATGAAATTTACTTGGAATGATAGACATTTTAGGGGCGAATGGCAATAACCCTTTACAGGTCGAAGCCTTTAAACATGCAAAAAACAAAGATGAACATATTTGTACGGCGATAAATAATATAACTGTATTTCAAGATAATCAAAAGAATTCGTGAAATTGGTGGTAAATTAGAATTGAATATTTAGGACGGATCTCAGGCTAAGCGCTGAAACGAACCAATAAATATTGGATATTTAAAACCAGACTAGGATTTTCAACTTTTTCCAAGAAATATACACCTAGGAGCAAATGAAAATCCAATACGGCACACTTATCTGTTTTACCATCAAGGTACATTCAATATTTATTATTTGCTTATTTTATTATTGATCTCTATCAAACTTAGAAAGGGCGTTAACAACATTTTTTATTTAAAGGTGATACAGATAAATTGAATATAGTAGGTTTATCACATTGAGATAACTATTCATTTCATTGGTAGATTAACTGAATGACTGATTGATATTTTATTATAAACCCAGATTCATTCCTTTGTGTGTGTGTCTGCACGTTTATATATCTCAGATGTCATTTGAACATTGTCTGATTTGATGGTAACAAAACTTCACAGGACTACGAAATGAATCATTGCGGTAACCGGCATATACCAAAATTAAAAGTTCATTCGAAAAATTATTGAAATCAAAAAAAAAACTTATAAGCGACGGGAATATGGAATGAGTTTTTTGAAAAAAATTTTGATTATCAAAATTTCAGGGTTTCATGTGACCAAATACAAATTCGTTTACTAGAATGGTTACAATTTGCAATTTTTTAATAACAAAAAAACTTCAGATTTGTAATCATATATTTTTGAAATTAGGTCTTTTATTTCGTGCAGTAAATTTCTTAAAACGATTTGTTAGCAATTGTTTATACCTATACCAATCTGATTTTAAAAATGTCAATTAGACCAAGTTTGAGTTGGGCGAATTCAACTAATCAACAAAAAGAAAACAAAAAAATCCATTAAAAAAAGTAAAATTCATCAAAATGACTATTTATTTCATTTACAATTTTTTAAACCATTTTTCACCAAGATTAAATTGATCTATCACATTGAATTGACATTGCTCTCTGATTCGATGTAAATGAAAAATTTGATATTTAGATATAAAATTTTTATACTTATCATATACAAAATGATGTAACCACATACTGATATATAGATAAAATATAATATATTTGAAGTAATTCGGCGCATATTGCATATTACATTATATATTTATTAAATAAATTCTATCCTTGCGTTGTTATACGAAGGAATATTGCGATTTATTATATATTATATATTTATAAATTATTAAATATAAAAACACTTATTCGAACAAATGGGATCTCAGACTTGAAAGATCAATTTCTTCCGACTCTAGGATTATCACCAAACTACAGTAGGCTAGAAAAACTCGATAGAAATTTTAATTTGAACATTTGCCATGGAAAAAGGCGAAAAAACGATTCAACAACAAATTCTGCATCTGGTTGATAAGTCAAGGTTAAAAGAAATTCAAGAGGGTTTATAAAAGCCGTGCCTTTGATCATTTTTGTGCTTTTTGACATGAACTATTTAATATAACTATTTGTACGTCTCTATAGCATTCATTTTTATTAGACTTTCTAATCTATACATGTTTCAGTTACATTTTATAAACATAATTTTGGAATGCATCTAAACACATATATTTCATTAGGAGGAAATTTATATCACAATATATGATTGTATACAAACAGAACAAACACATGATTGATTTAATTTCTTGGTAGACATTAAACAAAGATGGCGCTTTCCATCGTTTGATTTTAAGGGAAGTGTAAGTAATGATCGGTAACAGTTGATACTCTCAAATTGTTTCGGACTTTATTCAAAAAAAAGAGCCTTCATGTTAAAATCGGGCTCGAAAACTTAAAAAACCTGTTTGGAGTTACTGTGAGCTATGAAATGAGGTGATTAGCTTCTAAAATCAAAATGATTCCGTTATAGGATAAAAATAGTGACCCAGGAAATTTTGCGGACATGTTTGCTAAAAATCATTAAATGGTTCCTAGATAAATGTTCAGCAATTTAATTGAGGCTCGTTTGGATGTTAGATTTTCTATATATATCATATAGCTTCTCAAAAATGAAATGTGTGTTACTGCCGAATACGTTGATAAATATTCAACATTTTAAAAAATATTTAAAAATTAGATAACGTCTTCTCCCACATTGACGTTAATTATTAAAATTTTTTGATTTTGGTAAAAATTGTTTTGATATAAATGAGACGTTTTCATAAGCCATAAAAAAAATTTGGAATGATAAATTCTTTCCTATTTTTTTTTTTTTTGTTAAACATGATGAGCCATAATGTTTTGGAATAAAAGAAAAACTTTCAACATGAAAATAAACTTAAAACAAAAAAAAAAAAAAAAAATGGAGAATTTTTTGACACACACACACATTCTTTTTATTTTTAAATAAAATAGGTCTAACTTATTTAATATATATATATATATATATATATATATATATATATATATATATATATATATATATAAAAGATATAGGTATGCAGAAAATAGAAAAGAAACACGTTGGGTGCATAATCCGGAGTATTTTAGTATTTTTTATTTTTTATTTTTAAGAAGACAGTGCTCCATACAGAAGTAGAGTTTATTATTATAATAATATTTTTGCTTTAAAATATGATTCCTTCGCTACATAAGAAGTTCTCATGTTTTCAAAAACGATTAGCCGAAACCATCCAAATAATTATTAAAATTAAGTTGAATTGAGGTGTTTAGTCCCGTTTCATAAAAAGCGAAATTTTAGGAATATATATTCAAAAGGTTATAAATGTTTTTATATATTCATATATATATATATATATATATAAAATGGATATCTAAATATATAAAATCGTTTTATCAGAGAGTTAATGTTTATTCAATTTTTCATAGATTTTAGTATTTAGCAAAGCTCTGTTTACTTAAACAGACAAATAAAACTCTTGCATGATATATATAGATATATAAATATATATTTTATATATATTTATATTTCCATAAGTCGTTATGTGTCATACAGATTTTATTTTATTATATTGTCCATTGATATATATATATATATTTATTTTTGAGGGTGTTTCACTTTGCTAGGATCTAGCCCTCGAAAAACAAAGAAATTTAGCTTTTTTTTGCTTTTTTGAATTAAAGAAAGGGATTTTACTTTTGGACATTTCCATATAACCACCAACGAGACTTTTTTTACTCAATTAATTTTAATAACATTGGACCAATGACCCAGAAATTTCGTTTGACAAGAAAATTTGAGAACTCTCATATGTAGCGAATCATCTATGAATATAGATTTGAGAGGTGGAAAAATATATATATATGGAATGATAGCAGATTTTTTAAGTAAAAAAAGAAAATCATAACTTCTTATTTTTTAGAAGAATTTTAAAGTTTTTCAGTTTGATCCCTGAGATGGTCTCTCCTGTCGGTTTCATTTCAAACATCTGACATTTTAAGGCCTTTCGTCTATTTTGAAATATATATTGACTGAACGATTGTAAGATTCGAATCCTTTTAAAAACCGTAAATGGTGGAATGTCGCTTAAAAAACAAAAAAAATTTAAAAATGGATAGACGGTAATTGAACCTCGAACCAATTTTGGGACAAAATTTTTTACCAACGACAAAGTCATCATTCAATTGTTTTTGCAGTGATATGGGAAACACATTAACGGAATGGGTGTGTGTTCCGATCTAAAGGGAAGGTTTATTTATATATAAATTTCGAAGAAATATCAGATTGTAGTATTCAACCTTGCAATTTTAATTAAAACAAATAGAGAAAGGATAAAATAATTTAAAATAATAAAACTATTAGAATTTTAATTAATTATTATAAAATTGACTTTGAAATTATTGTTTGACAAAAGATGTGCATTGAAAACATCCAAAATCAAGAATTTAATTAAATTATAACATAAATATTGATTTTGTTTGTGAAAATGTGTATATATTATGTGTGTGAAAATGTTTGGGGACAAACTTTCTACCAGATTTTCAAACAGTATATATATATAAATTTGGTTGTCTTTATTTTGCCTTTATAAATTTAAAAACTGGTTAAGAATAAGTATATATATATATATATATATATATATATATATATATATATATATATATATATTATTCTGAAAAATTTGACATCAGTTCAAAGTAATGGGATTTAGATCAATATATATTTAAATTTAGTTGTTTTGTGTGTGTCCGTTCAAAATTCTGAAGATTTATAAAAGGAATATATATGTAAATTTGGGCGTTTGTCCATAACTCTGAGTCCGTTCAAAATCCTGAAAATTATTTAAAAATCTGAGTAAATCATTAAAAAAATTGAATTAGCCACAAAAATCAATTTAAATAGTCGACCATGATGACTTTGTTTTGGACTAAAATTTGGGCATTTTCCTCTAATTTTATCAATGAGACATTATGAATGCTAGGACTATTTTACTAAAAGTCCAAGCTCAATCTTGTGACGCCATATTTTGAACGAAAGAACTTTTGATCTTAAAAAAAAGAACCATTTTCCCAGCAAGAAAAAGATTATCGTGTATATGTTTCATGTCGAAGGGTCTTTACGCCTTGATCCCATCAGATTTGCAAACCAAAAAGCCACATTAAACTGTAGGAAAAATGATAACTGAAGAAAATCCGTTTCTGCCTGTTCGGTGATGATGAAACGTTACTTTTTTCTGTAATGGAATTTCATGACGCCACTGTTTTGGTTTTTAACTTGGTTTTAAAAAATGGTTTGTTAAACAGTTTTATTTTTTTATTATAGCTTACAGAAATTTTTTTAGATTTAAGGTAGCTTGAAGAAAAAACTGAAAAAAGCGTTATCCTAACACCTAGCTGGGGGAAAAAGGTGGAATTATACATGGGGAATTTGCGTATAATTTGAATATAACCCGACTAGAATTCCAGTCTCGGTTATTTATTTAACAATTTCAAGTTCAAAAACAACACCTGCCATCTTCTGTCTTTCTGCGCGTTGCTTAACTTCGGAATAGTACTCCTCAAATAATGTTTTCAACGTGATATGGTCCAATAACATTGCTTTAAGCTACAAAGGACAGGAAGTTGTGGAGAGCCATGATCGTCCACGGCCTGATTGGAAAATGTAAATTGTAGCAGGATGTCGCACAACTTCCATCCGTTAACTTACCCTTTCTTTGATTTCGTCTTTCGTACTTTTAGGCCTGATAATACACTTTGCTTGTAAAATCTGAAAAATGAAAACGGAATGTCTTCAGTTTTATATAAAAATGTAACATTTTTTTCTGCACATATATCAGAACTGTACTATTAACGTAACCGAAATAATACGATAAATTCTGGAACGAGTTCAGAATGGTTTTAAAAAGATTAAAATAAATAAAAAAACAATGACAATAATTTAAAAATTAAGGAACAATAATTCAAAATAAATTCAAAATAAAACATTAAAATTCAAAATTTCAGCAAAAATAAATCGAACTATAAAATACTTGAAAATGAAAACAAAAAAATAAAATGTAAATAAAAAATGAAACGGAATATATAAATACGTGAATAAATAAATAAAAACGAAAAAAAAAAACAGAAAAAATAAAAACAAATTAGAAATAAAAAAAGAGAAATAAATAAATATAAAAAAAGAAAGAAAGAAAAATAAATAAAATCAAAAAATAAATACAGGGTTATAAGAAAAACAATCTTTATAAGTACTGTCCACTTCATCGGACCAATGATGAAAAAATATAACAGGATTAAACATAATATTTTCTCCTTTATATTCAAATCCGTTTAAATGAAAAAAAGCATTTATTCTGACTAAAATCTGTAGTTTGCTGTCCCGTTTAAACTTTCAGATGCAATATTTTTCACTGACATAAGTCAAAACTAAAATAGACGGGGATTGCCTAAGGACTAATTAGCATTACTGGAAAAGCAGCTGTTAGTCACAGCAGTGAGCAAAGGACAAAATGAAGACAAAGTGCGAATGTCAAAGAAGTGGACGTTACATAATTAAGATAGAATGGTAATTTAAGGTAGTTTGTCTTACTCTATTTTAGCACTGCTCATTTATGGCTAGATCTGTTTCCATTGATTCAAAGTTTCTATCTAGACTAGGGATTGAACCCTCAATTACTATGCCACAAAATTCACGAACCGACGTTTTCATCCTCTAGAATATTGCCCCATGAATACAAAATATACCTAGACACGGAATGAGAATAATCTAACATCGGAAATTAAATAAAGGTGGCGGGGGGGGTCAGTCTCAGAATTCTCTGAAGGTTAACCGGATTGAGACACACCTGAAGAAGGTCGTAGATTAAACAAAAGCCGAAACGTCTTGAGAATAATAACAAGGATGAAGACATTAGTCAGACTTCAAATAATGTAAAAGATAACTCCTCATCCCAGAAATTCAGACAGAAGGAGATCAAGTTATATCAAAAACAAAGATGAGGATATTAGTCCCAATGTAAATAATGATAACTCTTCATCCTAGAAAATCAGACAGAAGGCGATTATGTGATAATAACAATAAAGGTGAAGATATTAGTCTAAATCCAAATAATGATAATTCCTCATATCAGAAATACAGAAAGAAGGCGTTCACGTGATAATAACAACAAAGATGAGGATATTTGTCCGAATGTCAATAAATATAACTCATCATCCCAGAAATTCAGACTTATGGCGATCAAGTTATATCAACAAAGATGAGGATATTAACCTGAATGTAAATAATGATAACTCCTCATCCCAGAAACTCGGACAGAAATTTGTTAGATGAACATTTTCATTCAAGATTTTGTTATACAGTGTTTCTTTTAATTCAGAACATTTTTGTGCCAATATCAAGAATTCAATATTTTCTTATAACGGTAATTCTAATTTGCGTCATTTTCTTGCATCCAAAAATTTAATCCAAAATTAAAACTTCAAAAATATGTTTAAATTGTTGCAATGTTACCTCGCCAGGTACATCGCCAATAAATAAAGTAAAAAAAAAAAAAAGGAACCAGATACATATTCAAAGAAAGAAAAAAAATACCGAAAAAACTCGACGATCTGGGGGATCTGATAATTCTCTGTGGTTAAATTCGAACAGCACCTTCTCCAAAATATTAATATGTTTTACTTACCTTTTTGTTGTCTTTATATGCTGAAGACCCTCTATATGCCGGATGTGTTGGTTTCTTAGCAATTGTCTGTGAAAACTGTGAAGGCTCCGTATCTCTCCCTGTTTGTTGTCGGGTAGCCTATCAAGTTCTTGGTATTTCAGCAGGTGATGGATTTCACTTTTGACGGGCATCAGTCTTTGTAAATGGACTGAATGCGCATCGAGAGAAGCCACAGTCGCTCTTCTCGTTTCGACCATGTCTTGATGTTCCATTAAAAGTCCACAAGAGTTTGCCGGGGTTCCGACCCCGTTTTTGGCTTCGAAAGGTTCTTCGACTGTCGTCACGTCAATTTCCGGATCGGCTTTTATTGGTTGTCTACGCTGCTTTTTCGCCTCTTCTATCAGTTCAACGCACTTGCCCATGTAGCGGAAGTTAAACGCTGGAGATTCACAACGTTTGGGAGAGCACGGTCTGGATGAGTACAACAAGAGCTTTTTCTCTTTTTTGTAGTCCTCTTTTGTCACCGGCTGGAGTTCGTAGTAGTTTGGGCGGGTTCCACTGTTGCCCAGGGGCAGGGATAAAGGGACAGGCAATGAACCTGGGGGTCTGAGGATTGGCGACATTGGAACATGAAGTTGATTAGACACTGCGGAAAAACAAAAACAATAAAACAAATTAGTTATTTATTGAGTAAAGTCATGGCACAAGGCCACAATATAGAGTCCCAAATGAGGATTGAACTCACTCATCAATAAAATTATCTGCATATTAGGATTGCCAACCCACGCCAATTTATTCAATAAAGTAACCAAAAATGTCCTTGCTGTTTTTTTACGTCGTGTTGGCAGAAGTGATAACTGATACGCAAATGATTGAGTCACGTGACTGTGAGGTGGGGGTCGTCATTGCGCTTGACCAATGCAAGTGCCTTGTGCACACACATCAGTCATAGCTCGAGTAGCGGCGAGGAAACATTGCGATGTTGAAGCAACTCGTTCTAGGTTGTCCTCCATGACAATGCCAGGACTCATGCAGGTGGCCAGGGATACTATATGGCGACTTGGCCCGGAGACACTATGTCATCCATCTTTCGTCAACAGATTACCACCTCTTTCATTCTCTGGACAACCAACTTCGTGAGAAATCCTTCGTAAATGTGTCACACTATTTGCGCCAAAGACACCTGATTTTTATCACCAGGGCAACGTTGAAGCTTTCATGGTTTTGCTATTTTTCTTACGCGATCAAAACGGAATAGTTCATTATTTATGATGCGTCACTAGAAGACGTTGAACACTTCTATCTTCCCTCCTTTCTTTCATTCTTTTTCTCACTGAAACCAAGAAGAGTTTCTGATATGTTTTGTTTTTCCACATATTCAATGAGGTATTGGCAGAAGAGGTTAAACACATCTATCTTCCCTTCTTTATTTTTTTCTTTCATCACTGAAACGAAGTAGTGTCTTTTACCCCCTCTTTCCATGCAATCAAAACGGAATAGTCCATTATTTATGAAGTAATGGCAGGGCGTAACGGTCGGGTTAACGAACGAAAGGAGAGACAAACACAATTATTATATTATAATAAATTATAATTAATAAATAACAATAAAACAGTAGCAGATATTTAAACAAAGAGTTTCTTTAACAAATAATGGCGACCCACATTAAAAAACGAAAAAAGAATAAAAGATTAGAGAGGAGCGTAAATGTGTCGCAACTTATAAAATATCCAGATAAATGCAGCCTATAAATGCAGACTATAAATAACCGGGAAAATTTCACAGTTTTCCTATTTCAATTTTCTGATGAATCATAATTATGATATAATAAGCTAATGATTGAGTAAGCTCCTTGTGAGTTCCACGTCTATAAAATAATGGTGGAAATTCCCCTATTTCATCGTTAAATATTTAAGTTTAGCAACTTTAAAAAAATATTGCAGTAACAATTATAAGTGGGAGGTCCTTATTTAAAGTAAAATTGGGGAGACGGAACAATCTGAAGGCCGTTAATGGTAACCGGCGCTTATTTAATACGTTGATCTCCAGGGGTTAATTACAAAACCTGACTTCAAACAGCAACTTTATAATAGCCAACAAGGCAATAAGATTTTGGTAAACATGGGCCATCGTTGCCCTCAAAAAATGGAGTATCAATTTACAGTTGAATTGGCTAGATGTAACCGTAAGTCCGAGGGTAATAGTTTCTTTTCTTGTACTTCTAGCTTGTGGGACTCTCTTTCGGCTCTATGATTTCCAGCCAACTTTGATCTTCAAGAATTTAAATGGAATCTCAATTGTTATCTACTGTCTTGTTGATTATTCTTCTATTGTTCTAGTTCGTTAATATTGTTTCTCTTTTTTCTTTCGTAACCCCTTGTGTCTTAGTGGCTTTACAACCTTGCATGGGAATGAAATAATTAAAAAACAAAGAGCAAAACAAAAACTTACGTGGCCAACACTCTTGGTTTAATCTTGGATGGGGAGGTGGTAAAATGCTTTCCAAGGGGAGATAACTTGTGAACGCCATCTGGTGGTAGTGGAAGAGTCCTCCGACTGCATTTCCGACTGAAGTGCTATATGGAATGTTATAAAACCGTGATAGATTATCGCCAGAAAATATCAACTTCGAGTCAACCAAAGGAGCAGCCATATTGTTCTTCATGAGATCGAGGACAAGTCAATCTGTAGAAAAGAAAATGAAAATGTTTTCCATTATCAGATAATGAGATTTATTGCAAGGTTAAAAAAGTTGTTAGGGAAATCAGCAATCGAAATTTGCGCTTTTTTTTTTCTTTCTTCTGAGAATGCAAAACATTTCGTGAAATTTACGTGGAACTGATAGACATTTGAAGAAGGGCGAATGGCACAACCAAGCGGTCGAAGCCTTGTCATATGCAACAACAAAGATGAACATATTCGTACGAGTGTAAATAATATAACTGTATTTCAAGATAATCAAAAGAATTCGTGAAATTGGTGGTAAATTGTGAATTGAATCGCTTAGACGGATCTCAGGCTAAGCGGAAAGAATGTCAACAATAACAATTAGCTGCTCTAAAAAAAAAAGACTAGTATTTCTCAACTTTTTTAAGCAATGGCACACCTAGGAGCAAATGAAAATATCACGGCACACTTAGCAAAATTTTTAAAGGGTATACATTTAAATGTTATGAAATAAAAACATAGATTAAAAAATAACAAATAAACTTTTTTTCAATATTGATTATTCAACTATTTGTGAGGCTTATTTAGTGATTCAGTGTGAAACCTGTGCCTGGTTTTTTTTTTTTTTTCGCTGTTTCTTTAATGTCGAATACACGTTATCTTCATTTTTTCTTCAGCTAGGCGTAGTCTTCCTCGCTTGTTATTTTTTTTAATGTTATTTAGGGTTGAAAAGCCCAATTTACATGAATAAGAATTAGAAAATTGCAATAAAACTGATAAAGCAATTTTTAGCTAACGTGGGATATTCCTTTTGTATTGAAATAAAAAAATGTATCCATGGGTACCATCAAATGTTTTATATGGAGCCCTCGATCATAAGAATGGTGGACAATTCTTCTTCTTTTCACATAATTGAAGTCCAGTATTAGAAGTAACCTAGTGAAAAGAATTATTGAAAAAAAAAGAAAGAAGAAATTTTAATACTTATTAGTTTATTCAAATACTAATATTGTACAATTACCATATATATATGTGTGTGTGTGTGTGTGTGTGTGTGTGTGTGTGTGTGTGTGTGCCGTGACAATAAACACACGTGCCTGGTGTTTTTCGTGATTTCTTCAATATTTGGCGGCACAGTGGTTGAGAATCACGACTGGAGAGAGAAAACATCGGAACGACAACAATGTACCATAGTAGATAAAAAAAAGGTTAATTTAAAATTTCCTGATATTTACCTGGAATTAGATTGGATATCGTTTTACTGTTGAAATATCTAAGGATGTAACTGTATTCTAATAGTTTCTTTTCTCTGTCGAACTAATTTTCTTCCTTGATTCTTGTATCCCTGTCACATACAATCTTAAAGAAATCCAACTTCAGTCACCTTTTTCAGTCTTCCTGAAATCTGTTTCTTTTTATTGTCCTTTCTCCTCACTAAAATCTTTACATTCTCTTTCTCCCAGCATTTAAAACGTCTTACTAAAATATTATCGCCTTGCT
>CAHIKZ030001889.1:392500-447500 GCA_903632075.3 Acanthosepion pharaonis
TTGCAAGAATATATATAAATCTTTTTTTTGGAAATCGGATATATGTTATTTAAAAAAAAACCTATATTCATATTTATATTGAATAAATATAATATAAATATATTATATACTATATCTATATATATATATATATATATATATAAAAAAATAGACATATATATATATGTATAATATATATTATATATATATATATATATATATATATATATATATATATATATATAAAATGAATATATATATATATATATATCGTTATATATTATATATATATATATAGCCTCAAATATATTTTGGATGGACTAATATAATAAATATTATTAATATATTTATTATAAAATATTATATATACAAATATATATATATATAAATATATATATATATATATATATATATATTATATATATAAATAAGGGATTATATAATTTTCAGGCATATATATATATATATTGTTGTTTTTAAATAATATATAAAATATCAGGTTTCAGAAATAATGGAAAATTGATTTATATATATACAACTGGTTCATATTATTTTTTACAAATTGGGGCATTATATAGATATGTTTATTAAAAATTTAAATTTATAACGGTTCATTAAAATTTTAAATTATGTTATCAGTGAAGAATAATGTGTATATTTATTAATATCTTTCTAAAGAATTAATTGGTTAATTTTTAATCCGGAAAATGTTATTTAGTCCTGGGTCTCACAATAAACCACATCCGGCAGGCAGCAAGGCTTTTCTGATCGAGTGATTGGATGTTTTAAGGGGAGTGGAATCACCTCATAATTGCTATTGTTCCCAGGTTCACTCTGACTCAAAAAAAAGCACCTGTTAGGTTCAAAAAAAATTGGCAAATAGTACCCCTTAAAAAAAAAAAACAAACGCTAAGAAAGTATAAAAATACATTTTATAGTAAAAATACCAGTAATACATTTTTATATAATATGCCAAATAATTAAATCCATTAAAAATCTATTTTATACCCAAATATGTAAAAAATAATACCAAACAAATCAACATGAAAGAACTCTTTCCTAACCTTTAATTCATATAATATCCTACAATTTCTTAAAGAAATCAAACTGTATTCCAAAATATAACTTCAATGAAAGCACAACATGAAACACATCACCGCCTTTAGTAATCATGTCCACATAAACAGGTATATGAACAAAAGCTGAGTATCAGCTACCATGTATTCAATTGTGAAAGCAGAATAACATATATCATTTTTCCAATTTTCCCAAGAAAATTAAATTTCGGCATTAAATGAGGTCATACCTTTGTTGAGAATGCCATTAAACAAACAAATCAAAATCAAACTTTATTTTTTGCTTTTTAAGATTTATTTTTAAAGGACGTTAATCCATTAATATTTATTAAATAGGTGCATTACAGTCCATTAATATATTCTAGAAATCTTATAATATCGACAGATTTAAAAAAATCTACTAAATAAGACTTAAGTTACAGTTTCTGAGGTCGGCAGCGCATAATCTGATATTTAATCAGTAGTTGAACCAAACCACTATGCTCAAAATTCGGTCATCGATGATTGAACAATTAATTTCAACCAATTTTATCTAAAGTCTAGGAGATTAAATTTTTTTTTCGAATGTTTAAGTCCAGGAGCCGAAATGTTTTTATTAAAAAAAAAAATTAATCACAGGACGAAAAAAGTACTCAAATACAGGTTATGGAGTAAAAAATGACGTTTGAAGATGAAATAACTAAATAAATGGAAAAAGAATGGACGAAATGTCTTTCAATATCGTTTTCGGGAAAAAGGAAATACGCAGAGAATAAATTTAAGAGATCAAAAGCTAATCAAATAACATTGTTTTGTTTGTTACATTGTTATACCAGAACATTACCTATTCTATATAAAAGACTCTCCCACATAATAATAAGTAGTATATAGTTATGGTATAGTAGCTGTCGCCAGTTGGGCTATATGGAGTTGAGTGAGTCAGTCGATGTCGGACATTGAAGTATCAACCCCACAACTAGATTTTTGCGTCATTAACTATTATTTGCAAGTTCCTAACGTTTTGTACGTTCAGAACTTTTTTTAGGACAGACTTAGTGAAACACAAGCCACCAAACAAAAAGTATTACAACATCATATATAAATACCAATTTAAATAAATCACAGAACATAAATATTAAACTGTATAAATAGTTATCTGAAATCATTGTTTTACAAAATGCGTTCGCACTGGAATATTCTTAAGAAAAATGGATGCTATGATTTTTATTTTTAAGGATGTCAATCAAATTTTTTAAAAATTGGGGTTTTTTTTAGACTTGCATTTTTTGGTTTTTTTAGATTAAGGGTTATAGGCAAAGACCAGAATTGTTTGAAGAAAACAGAATTTTCAAAACTTTGAGATTTAATATATTCCTGGTCTGACGGTTTCGCGTGTTTTTTGTAATTTTTTAAAAAAATAAAATAAAATTAAAATTAAATTTATTTTCTACTAGAGATCAGATTTCATTTTTCATGAACATGATTTTTTTATTTTTTATCACCCAATGCAACGTCTAAGAAACCATTCAAGATAGAGGGTTATTGAATGAGGATGCTGTATGGGCGTAAAGTTCAGATATAAATATATAAGGATAGATATCAGTTATGACGAGTATTTCAACAGATAAAGATTGTAGTGGTCGGGGAAGCATCCTCTTATAAGTCGGTTTCACAAAGTATCGACATATGATAAATCAAAAAGATGTCCGAATGCTTAAAACTTTTACCAATATTCAAACGAAAAACTGAGGAAAATATGGACATTATATGTCAATTTCTTGGGGTCTTAGATGAAAGGTCTGAACTGGTGGAAGGTTTTTTCTTAACATGAACATTTTTTTAAAAATAAATAGACTAGTAACAGGACATTTTGGAAAGATGATTAAAAGGCAGAAAATAATTTTCACAAACAAGGCTCGTTTTTGTCTTTAAACTCTATTTAAGCTATCTGTAAAACTATTCAACACCAACCCATACTAGCAAAAAGACTACCATAAAAGGTTCGAGAGTCGGGCCATTTTGATATATCCTGGCGTTTAACATGGCACCAATGTCGGGAAAGATGATATAAATTATAATTATTCATTTATCCTGAATATTTTAATATTTATATCTTTATATATAAATAAAGCCATAATATATTTATTGAAAGTAAAAAAAAAATTTTAAAAATTATGAAAATAAAGGAACCATGATTATTTGCTTGAATCAGTTTATAACGATTGATATTTTTCATTTAAATTTTAAAGATAGCCGTTGACACCAAAATTGGAAGCCATTGGGTTTAATGAAAGAAGTTCCGAGAATGAAATTTACGACAACTTTTAAGTTCAAATGTAAAATTATGATATCTAGCTGCCAATCTGTTGTGCAGAACGACGATCGACCTTCTCTACACAAATTCTTGAACATGATCTTTCTCTATTTACTCATTGGAAAAGTTTCGCAATTTTTTCTTAGGTCTTACATTGCCGCACTTGTTTAAACGCAACGTTTTGTTCCAGGGTTTCCTAAAAGCATTATTAACCAGAATTACGAACATTATACAAACTTTATGACAATAATCTAGTACAGCGTTTAAAATAAAGTCGAGGCCCAATTTAAATAAGAACAATTATAAAAAATTGCCATCTTTTTGGAAAGTCAAAATTTCAATGTACGACGGGGAATTGACTCAGTCAAGATTCAATGGGACTCTAACGTTAAACACGTGTTTGTGCCATATTCTGTTTTTTTGATTTGTTCGATCAAGATATTACAAATTGAAAAAACCTGTCGTCCCAAAAGAGAGCAAATAATAAACAAACAAAAGAAGACAAGACAATGTCAAATGTACTATTCGCTTGCGACGTTCTTTAGCATGAGGGTAAAAAAATCAGGTCATTGCCTTTGATGACCTCGACCAACCAAAAAATTTAAGATATGCAACGTTTCCAATATTAGAAAATGTTATCAGCAATCAAACATTATCAGAAACTTTTCAATTTAGATAATCGACAACAAAGTATCATTTTCCGAAAAAGTAAAAAATAATATATATATATATATATAAATATATATAGACAAATATTTCACACACACACACACACACACACACACACACACACACATCCTTATATATCCATATACACAAACACTTCTTATGACAAATTGAAGAAAGGGGTTTTCGCGTAACGCGTTTCGTCCTTTAGGACTTCATCGAGCTAAGGTTGTTTACGTTGATGCTTTACCTTAAAAGCAATAACAGGAGACGCTGGGAATTTTAAATAGTATTGACACAGAAAATCTAGCCAATTTCATTTGTATTCTTTTTTTTCTTTCCATCATCTTCATTAATAAGTATGATGGAAGCAAAAAGAAAGAGGATCTAAATGGAACTGGCTAGATTATATACCCAAAAATAAATTTTTCCAAAATTAAAAATTCCCATTGATTCTCGTTTGAGGTTTTCAAACATTTTTTTTCCAAAACTATTCCTGATATATAAAAATTATATAGGATGAAAAGATCTTTTTTCTTGGGTCTTTTCTCTCTTTATATATATATATATATATATATAAAGAGAGAACCTTGGAACATTCATTGAGATAACCCCCAAAGAAACTTTATTTCTAAAGTTTAAAACAAATTTAAAAGATCATTTTTTTTGATGCTTTTATTTCAGTTTTAATTTCAAGTTAATAGATTAAATTTAATATTTCCAATAAGCCTTTATCCTTTCCGTATAGAAAAAACGAATTTAAATGGATTCAACTTTTTAAATTTTTAATTGCTCAAATCAGTTGAATCTGCCAACACATGATTCTCTCCATTAAAGAATCTTTCAAAAATAAAATGTTTTTTTTTTCTGTAGCTATATTTGAATAATATTAGCCGATTTAAAGTTTAATTGATCTAATTTGAAATAAATATTACTTTTAGGTAAAAATATCACAAAAAATGCATTTTTAATCAATGAACCAACAAATCCATGTTTTTCATTTATAAAAAAAGAGCTGAATATCAAGAACTTCTTTTTATGCACATAGTTCCTTACATGGTTCCAAACGACCATCCCCAGGTTTTGAATTTCACATTTTTTCCTTCTCTTAGACAGAAATTCCTCAAGGTACTTAAGATCTGGTCATTGTTCTGCTATTTCCATATATTCTTACAAAAAAACATTGGCAAAATCAAAATCTTTGGGGTAGGATATGGAGTTATGCTTTTTAAGAATTTTTGGGTTATGATCTTTCCTCCCTTTTGGGGTTTAAATTTTTCTTTCTTTCTTTCTTTTTCTTTTTTTTTTTTTCTTAAACCTCTTTCTTTGGGATTTTTCAATCTCTTGCATTCCTGAATTTTTTTCTCCCTGTTCTTTCTTTCTTTCTTCCTTTCTTTTTTCTTCTTTCTTGAAATTCTTTCTTTAATCCTTTCTTTCTTTCTTAATTCCTCCCTTTGAGTTTTCTTTCGATTCTTCCTTCCTTCCTTCCTTCCTTCCTTCCTTCCTTCCTCCTTCCTTCCAAAATAAAAAATTCTTCCTTCCTTCCTTTCCCTTGTTCTTTCTTCCTTCCTTCCTTCCTTCCTTCCTTCCTTTTTATTACGCGCTACCCCTTCCTTATGAAATTTCAAATACTATCTTGTCTTTTTATTGATTTAAGAACAAAGGATGCTGGGAATACCATGAACCGAACATGAAAGTAACGACGAAGTTTTAGAGAAAATGGAAGACAGTTGAAATTTCTACGGTGCATAATGAGGAAATAGGTCTTGTAAATTTCTCTTACTCACAAGAAAGATTGAAAGGAAAAGGGACAGGAGAAAACAACACATAAGCTTCATAGCGAGCTTGAGTAAATGGATGGTGGCAAAAAGCTTAGGAGAGATAACAAAAATACAAAATTTATTAAGAGCTTCAAAGGACAGAAATTGTGGAATTGTGGAGAACCATGATCGCCTACATGCTGATGGGACACGGCACATATAAAAAAAACGAGCTTGTGTAAATGGTTGGCAGAGCAGGGTTTAGGAGAGATAACTAAAAGACAAGATTTATTAAGAGCAGGAAGGACAGGAAATTGTGGAGAACATGATCGCCAACGCCCTGAAGGGACACGGCACATAGAAGAAAGGGCTTTGGTTAAATGGATGACAAGGTAGGGTTTCTGGGAAAGATAACAAAACCAAAAACAATATTTATTAAGACAAAGGATTAAAAAATATGGAGAACTATGATCGCCAACGTCCTGAAGGGACACGGCACATAGAAGAAAGATTTGTTAAATGGATGACAGATAGGGTTTGGGAGCCATAACAAACCACTAAAGACACTATTTATTAAGAGCTACAAAGGACAGGAAATGTGGAGAACCATGATCGCCAACGTCCCTGAAGAGACACGGCACATAGAAGAAAGAACTTTGTTTAAATGGTTGACAGAGTAGGGTTTAGGAGAGATAACAAAACCAAAAAAGACAAATTTATTAAGAGCTACAAAGGACAGGAAATTGTGGAGAACCATGATCGCCAACGTCCTAAAGGGACACGGCACATAGAAGAAAGAGCTTTGGTTAAATGGATGACAGAACAAGGGTTTGGAGAGATAACAAAACAAAAAAAAAATATTTATTAAGAGCTACAAAGGACAGAAAATGGAGAACCATGATCGCCAACGTCCTAAAGGGACACGGTACATAGAAGAAAGAGCTTTCCAAAAAATGGATGACAAGTAGGGTTTAGGAGAGATAACAAAAAAAAAACAAAATTTTTTAAAGAGCTACAAAGGACAGGAAAATGTGGAGAATATGATCGCCAACGTCCTAAAGGGACACGGCACATATAAGAAGAAAGAGCTTTTGGTTAAATGGATGACAGAGAAGGGGTTTAGGAGAAATAACAAAACAAAAAGACAAAATTTATTAAGAGCTACAAAGGACAGGAAAATGTGGAGAACTATGATCGCCAACGTCCTGAAGGGACACGGCACATAGAAGAAACGAGCTTTGGTTAAATGGTTGACAGAGTAGGGTTTAGGAAAATAACAAAACCAAAAAACAATAAAATTAAGCGCTACAAAGGACAGGAAAATGTGGAGAACCATGATCGCCAACGTCCTGAAGGGAATTTACATAGAAGAAAGAGCTTAGGTTAAATGTTTGACAGAGTAGGGTTTAGAAGAATAAGAAAACCAAAACAATATTTTTTAAGAAGCTAAGAAGGACAGGAAAATGTGGAGAACCATGACATTTTCGTCCTAAAGGGACACGGCAAATAGAAGAAAATTTGAGCATTTGGCAAATGGTTGAAGTCAGGGTTTAGGTTTTTAACAAAGAAAAAAAACAATATTTATTAAGGCTTACAAAGGACAGGAAATTATGGAGAACTATGATTAAAACGCCCTGAAGGACACGGCACATAAAAAGAAAGAGCTTTGGTTTGACACTTAGCAGAGTAGGGTTTAGAGAGAAAAAAAGAAAAAGACAATATTTATTAAAGAAACAAAGGACAGGAAATTGTGGAGAACCATGATCGCCAACGTCCTGAAGGGAAGCACATAGAAGAAAGATTTTTTCGTTAAATGGTTGAAAGACAGGGTTTAGGAGATTATAAAAAAAACAAAAAACAATATTTATTAAGAGCTACAAAGGCTAGGAAAATGTGGAGAACCATGATCGCCAACGTCCTGAAGGGACACGGCACAGAAGAAAAGAGCTTCTTTTTAAATGGTTGACAGAGTAGGGTTTAGGAGAGATAACAAAACCAAAAAACAATATTTAAAAGAGCTACAAAGGACAGGGAAATTAAATGGAGAACCATGATCGCCAACGCCCTGAAGGGACTCTTGGCACATAGAAGAAGAAGCTTTGGTTAAATGGTTGACAGAACAGATTGAAGGAGAGATAACAAAACCAAAAGACAATATTTATTAAGAGCTACAAAGGACAGGAAAATGTGGAGAACCATGATCGCCAACGTCCTGAAGGGACACGGCACATAGAAGAAAGAGCTTTGGTTAAATGGTTGAAGAGTAGGGTTTGGAGAGATAATCAAAACAAAAAGACAATATTTATTAAGAACTATCAAAGGACAGGAAAATGGGGAGAACCAAAAATCGCCAACGTCCTGAAGGGACACGGCACAAAGAAGAAGAATTTGGTTAAATGGTAAACAGAGTAGGGTTTAGGAGAGATAACAAAACAAAAAGACAATATTTATTAAGAGCTACAAAGGACAGGAAATGTGGAGAACCATGATCGCCAACGTCCTGAAGGGACACGGCACATAGAAGAAAAGAGCTTTGGTTAAATGGTATGACAGAGTAGGGTTTAGGAGAGATAACAAAAAAAAAAGACAATATTTATTTAAGATTTGGTTGAGACAGGAAAATTTGGAGAACCATGATCGCCAACGTCCTGAAGGGACACGGCACATAGAAGAAAGAAAAGCTTTAAGTTAAATGGTTGACAGAGTAGGGTTTAGGAGATAACAAAACAAAAAGAAAAATTTATTAAGAGCTACAAAGGACAGGAAAATGTGGAGAACCATGATCGCCAACGTCCTGAAGGGACACGGCACATAGAAGAAGAACCGGGTTTAGAAAGAAATGGTTGACAGAACAGGGTTTAGGAGAGATAAAAAAACCAAAAAGACAATATTTATTAAGAGCTACAAAGGACAGGAAAATGTGGAGAACCATGATCGCCAACGTCCTGAAGGGACACAGCACATAGAAGAAAGAAGCTTTGGTTAAATGGTTGACAGAGTAGGGTTTAGGAGAGATAACAAAACAAAAAGACAATATTTATTAAGAGCTACAAAGGACAGGAAAATGTGGAGAACCATGATCGCCAACGTCCTGAAGGGACACGGCACATAGAAGAAAAGAGCTTTTGTTAAATGGTTGACAGACAGGGTTTAGGATGAAACAACAAAACCAAAAAACAATATTTATTAAGAGCTACAAAGGACAGGAAAATGTGGAGAACCATGATCGCCAACGTCCTGAAGGGACACGGCACATAGAAGAAAGAGCTTTGGTTAAATGGTTGACAGAGTAGGGTTTAGGAGAGATAACAAAACCAAAAGACAATATTTATTAAGAGCTACAAAGGACAGGAAAATGTGGAGAACCATGATCGCCAACGTCCTGAAGGGACACGGCACATAGAAAAGAAAAGAGCTTTGGTTAAATGGTTGACAGAGTAGGGTTTAGGAGAGATAACAAAACAGAAAAACAATATTTATTAAATTACAAAGGACAGGAAAATGTGGAGAAACCATGATCAGTAACGTCCTGAAGGGACACGGCACATAGAAGAAAGAGCTTTGGTTAAATGGTTGACAGAGTAGGGTTTAGGAGAGATAACAAAACAAAAAGACAATATTTATTAAGAGCTACAAAGGACAGGAAAATGTGGAGAACCATGATCGCCAACGTCCTGAAGGGACACGGCACATAGAAGAAAGAGCTTTGGTTAAATGGTTGACAGAGTAGGGTTTAGGAGAGATAACAAAACAAAAAGACAATATTTATTAAGAGCTACAAAGGACAGGAAATTGTGGAGAACCATGATCACCAACGTCCTGAAAGGACACGGTACATAGAAGAAGATGAACTAAGTAATACATTAGTAAATAAAACACTAACGAATTGATGCATAAGAGTAGAATGACTCCTCATCAGCAAGCAATGCTAAAAGTATTTTTGAATTTGCAGCTGACTCGTGAAAAGGATTGGTGACAGATAAACCGACAACAACGTCCACTTGGAGTTTCCTTGGAAAAAAAAAAGAAAGTTTAAATGTAATGGGAGTGGACTCCATATACTTTCTTGGCTGGTTTAAAAGTCCGGCTTGTGCGCAGTTTCCAAACTTCCAGAATATTTGGTCTCTGACGAGTGGAAGGTATGGCGTTACTCCAATCATTATTTTCTCTGACTAATTTTTGTTGAGTAGCATTGAAAAAGTCCAACACACGGGTGACAAACTGAAGATAGCAAAATTAAAGATACCAAAATGCAAAAAATTAAATACTTAGGAAGTGTTTTTACAGAAGATTTGAAAATGCGACACCAAAATCCGAAAATGCTCATTGGGATAGCGAAAGATGCGTTCTGAAAGCTAAGCAAAGTATTAAGAAACAGGAAAATCTAATTAGAAGCAAAAAGCTCTAATTATTTTATAGTATATAATCTGTAAATTACAATGTCATTGATCCTGACTTGGCATCTCGGCTTCAGTCAGCGGCGTAATGTAGCTTAACTGTGCCTTTTCTATAAATAATTTCATGTTAATTGTTCTGATGAACTTTTTTCTATAGTACCTAGACTCTATGAATTTAAGCGCAGTGCGAGATTGGCAGCAATCAATCGACACCTGATGACCAGATGGTACTTGGTCGAAACGTTATGGCTATAATAACATCTATATTAACCAAGATGAGTACAATAGTTGAGAATAATAAAAGAATATTAAGCAGTATTTTTTTAAGAAAAATCTTTAAAATTATAAAAGTTAGGATGTAGGATAGAGCTCAGCATTTAGTCATCATAGGTCCCTGAAATTTCAACTTTTTTTTTTTCATTTTGTTTCTAAGTATGTATCCTTGTTTCCATTTTTCGTAAAACTTTCTAGTTGCTCCGTGTTCTGTCCATGTTATTCTCAGTATCCTTCTGTAGGGCCAACCGAAATCAGTCTACGTCATCAACCCAATTCTGTTGTCGCTTGTTAAGTTAGATAAAAAAATTATTTGACAATGATTTCATTGTTCGCTTTTTATTTTTCCCTTTTCATCTCTGTCGCTACCAATACGGTTTTTCCAATACGCAATTCAATAGATAACTTTCAAACATTCCTTACCCCTCAGTTCAATTTCCTTTGTTCGTTTGATGACGTAAAAGCTTTCGTCAAATTTCAGTTATTTCATTTTAAAACTTTTACTATTTCAATGATTCACTGCTATTCAGGTCACAACGGGGTGGATTCCTGGTCGACCCCACCCCTAGTTAAGCTAGTCTTCTTGCTCTCCGAGTGACCGTCGTTCGCAGCCTCCTATTTTGTTATTGTCCTTTTCAAGATTACTTACATTGCCATTTTCTTTTTTATCCCTGTTTATTTTAATCTTTATCGGGCCAGCCTTTTACATTTCCCCAATACCATTCAGTTGATCCTCCCTGACGAATAAGCGAGTCAGCTTCTTTATTTTGTCTGACAGCTAAATACAGCGGCCATTCGCATTTTGCTAACACAGTTTTTAATTTCTTTTAAACTGTTTAGTTGAACTTTTTATTTGATTTAATGGGTTTGCCCCTCCTTTTATACATTTTATGTTTAAAAAAGTATACATCATTAGTGTATTATTAGGTCCCCTGTGAAAACGCGGTATTTTGGTGAATGTTCGGAACGAATCGTGAAGGATGATTTCTTATGGGGCTTCTGTCAATTGTTACAATGTATGAGTCGTGAATCGAACTAGCTAAGAGCAAGATAGTTACTGATCACCAACTTCTCTCCATCTTCTTTCGGCCTTGTGCCAAAAGCATTGTATTTTGCTAAATAAACACACGGGCGGATATATATAAAATCGCAGTTCAGAAATATTCCTCTGTTCTAATACTTTGTTTAGCTCAGTAAACTCAGTAAACCCACGCGTCTTAGTGGCTTTATCGTCTTGCTTGGGATGGAATAATTAAAAAAATATCAGTATTTTTATTAGCAAGTTCTTATTTTACCGTTGAAATAACTAGATATAACCGGAAGTTCGATGCTAACAGTTTCTTCTAACACACTTCTCGCTTGTGGAACTCTCTTTTGGCTTCTTGCTTCCCAATCAACATTGATCTTCAAAAATGTAAATGCAATATCAATCGTTATCTTCTGTCTTCTTAATTCCTGCTATTTTATTGTCCTTCCTCCTTAAAGTCACAAGAAAGTTTTTTTTCCGTCGAATCTCACCCCTAGTCTCTTTTTGTTCGCCTATTTAATGGGAGTGACCGTCGTCCCCGGCGTTCTCTTTTGTTACGGTCTTTATCAAGACTCACAATCTTCCCAGATTTTTTCCTCGCTTTTTATCATGATTGGATCAGCCTTATATATTTCCCATTTTTTTTTCAAATTAAATTGTCCCTCCCCTCTCATTAGCGAGTGAGCTTCTTGATTTTGCTTTTCGGCAGAATACAGCGGCCGTTCTTATTTTGTATTAATCTTTACATATATTGAAAAAATAAATTGTACATATGAAGAAATCTTTAACATCATATATGTTTTATTAGTGTCCCTGCGAAGATGTAGTATTGTGGTACGTGTTGGATTGGATGGAGAAGGATGTGTTCTTGTAGTGATTGAGGAAATTGTTAGAGTGAATAGGCGGTGAGTCGGATTAGCTAGGTGTTGGATAGACAGTGTTGACCAGCTTCCCCTTCGACTTTGTGCAACAAATTAATGTATTCACATTATTTATATCAGTCATAAACAAAGTACAGCTCGCGGGCCACATGTAACACGTTTCGATTCCTGAATTTGCCCGCCGAATTCCATGAGGAAAATAAGGTTTATTAAAATTGTGTTTATTTGTTTCGTTGTTCATTCACATTTTCTCATGCATAATCACATACATAAACAATGATTAAGCACAACGTTTCTTGAATTTTCTAACTTTTCGTTGAAGGTAACGTTTTCATCATTTTAAACGATCGATGATTTTCACTAAGGAAGACCATGTGTGTAAATATCATTTGATTTAGAAACAGGACGTTCATAATATTTTTTTATTTGGAGAAGAAATATATTTTTTGGAGAAGAAACATATTTTTCTACAGAGAAGAAATGTACTTTTTAATTTAAAAATTATTTGTTGTATTTTCAGTGTATTGTGCCATTAATGGGTACTCTTTTGCCAGTACCAGATGCAGCAAAGCACCCCAACATCATAATGTTGCACCTACCATGTTTAATGGTTGGTATCGAATTCTTCTCTTCAAAAGCTATATTAGGAGCTCAACATACTACCTAGTGTTCCTCCAAAAAACTTTAGACCATAAAACCTTTTGCTAGAATGTTTCTAGCTCAGTCATCGGCAAATGAGGATCACGTGCCACATGTGGCTAATTTCGATTTCTGAAGGGCACGCCGAATTCCATGAGAACTTTTCCAGTTTATTAAAATTTTGTTTATTTCGTCCTCACTTGTTCACTCACATTTTCTCATGCATAACCACACGAATAAACAATGATTAAATACAACGTTTCTTGAATTTTGTAACTTTTCGTTGAAGGTAACGTTTTCATCATTTTAAACGATTGGTAATTTTCAATAAGGAAGACTATGCGTATAAATATAATTTTCTTTAGAAACAGAACGTTCATAAAAAATTTTTATCTAGAGGAAGGAATATATTTTTTTGCAGAAGAAACATATTTTTTTAATTTAAAAATTATTTTTGTATTTTCAAATGTATAAATAAGAAACAAACCACATGCAACAGTGTGTGTTAATTATTGTCATCTATGATAAAATTATTCCGGGACTTCTTTTTTTTTTTATTACTGAGAAATCTTTTCTCCATAAATAATCAACCTTTCATCATTTCTATGGCAGATGCTTACGCGTATGGTCGTCGGTGATGAAAATGGCTAAGACAGCTTCCATGAAAAATTAACTTGAATTTTTTTAATATTACGGCCCGCCGTATGATGAGCAATATCTGATGCGGCCCACTGATCGGAAAAGGTTGCCCATGCCTGATTTGTATTAATATATTAATATTTTATTTTATTAATATTTAAATTCATTATCATTATTTATTATTAATATATTAGATTAATTATTTTTTCTTAGATTTAATGATTTTCATTGATATTGTGTATAAACTTGTACACAAAGTACTGTTGTAAATGTTTAAATAAGCAATCATCTTGGGACCAGGAACGGATTAATCCATTTTACAGTGATTCCTATTGGAAAAATAGTTTCGGTTAACAAACATTTCGGGCTTCAGGAACGAATTAAATTCGTGAACCGAGGTTCCCCTGTATATCCTACAACTTTTACAATTAAAAAATCCGTTAGAGTAAAAGAGACGGTAACTTACATGGATTGATCTCGTTTTCTGCTCGTTTTAGAATTGTTTTTCTATTTTTAGTATTTTAATATAGCGTAGATTACTGTAGAAATTCCAATTCTCAGTTGTAACAATCGTTTCGAAGGGAAATTATTCTATGGTCTATTTACTATGGACCCCCAATTTGCTATTTTTTGTGTGGACCCCCAGTAATGTTACATGGACTGCTAACTGAGAACCACTGCATTATTAAAGCATTCAAAATTTAATAAGTTTGATAATGAATTAATTCATTTGCAAACGAATTTATTTATGGAATTTTTTTTATTATTTTTAATAAGGAGTGTTTATGGAAATATTTTTTCAGTACCATTTTATATCTTTTCATGAAATCTTTGGCAAAAATCTAAACATAATTAAATTATTAATATGCTTTTTAAAAATGATCCAGGAGTTCAGAAACAGGAAGAGGGATTGATCTTTTTCAATAAAGTCAGGATATTTTGCACTTTGTAAAAATGTCCGTGTCTTATAGACAATGCTTTTACTTATTTGATATATTTCTTTCTTGGAAAATCACTTAAAAAACACTTAAACAAACAAACAAACAAACACGTAACAGAAAAGTTTTTCTCTTATGCGCGTAGACAGACTCACATATCCGCATTTCCAAATTATCTATTCAGCCAATAATTGAAGCATTCTGAAAAGCTAATAAGTTGGAAAAAAGAAAGAAAGGTTCCTCTACGTTTTCGACAACCTTTTTATATTTCTTTCATTTTTTTTCCTTCCACTTGTTCTTTCTTTCCGTCTTTAATTTCTTCTTCATGTCTTAAAATTATTTTTCTTTCTTACCATCTTTAATTTTTTTTCTTGATGTCTTCTTTCTTTCTTTTCCACCTTTTTTTATTTTTCTTCTTGATGACTTCTTTCTTTCTTAGCCTTTGAAATTATTTCATTTTTCGTTTTCACCGTTTTTCCTTTATGATGCCTTTTGAATTCTTTCTTTCTCTCCATCTTTTCTCTCTCTTTTTTCTTTCTTTCTCACCGTCTTTAATTTTATTTTCATGTCTTCTTTCTTTCTTTCTTTAATATTTTTGACGTCTTAAAATTCTTTCTTTCTATACTTTTATAAGCGTTTGGAAATTTTTCTTTCATTTTTCTTTTTCATCGTTTTTCCTTTCTTGATGTTTTTTAAATTCTTTTTTTTTCTCTCGTTGACTTTTGAAATCGTTTCCTTTCTCTCATTCTTGGCTTTTGAAATCGTTTCCTTTCTCTCATTCTTGGCTTTTAAAATCGTTTTCTTTTTCTTTCTCGTTGGCTATTAAAATCTTATTTTTCCCTTCTTTCTCGTTGACTTTCAAAATACAATTAATGTTGGGAATTTTCTTGAAAATTAACACTGCCACACTCTCGCTCACTCTTTCTCTCATACACAATCGACTGATATTTAAATCTGACCTCCTCTTTCTTTTGAAACAGAGAGAGAGAGAGAGAGAGAGGGGGGTGAGAGAGATATTTTATCGGTGATTGTTATTTGCTAAACGTAAAGGCTTTAAATATGGGGCAGTAAAGAATGACCGAACCTTCTACTAATATGCACTAGTTATTGACCATTACTCAGCCACAAGCCGTCCGTATCAGATCAGCGGCTAGTCACACTTTGTTTTTTTTTTCTTTCTTTCTTTTTTCTCAGGATGCGTGTAACCTCAGACCACATTTCCTGTGATCGAAAGAGTCATTCTTTTGCTATTGTTATTCTTAGTTAGGCGTAACTTTTCAGTTCTCGGAAAATTTATGACTTGTTCCGGTTCTGCCAATGTCATGGTAGACGAAACACGAAGAAAAATAAAAACATTTTGAATTGCCTAAATTGAATAGAATCAGGGTTGGTGCAAGGATTTCGTCTCCCTCGAATATATGATAACCCCTCTCCCTCGAATCAAGACTACCCCACTAAGATATCTCCATTTTCATAAAATAGTATCCATACAAGATACAAATTTTATTGTAACTTAATTATATACAATAATAGATCATATGCAATATAGTTGAATAATTCAATTAGAAAAATAAAAAAATAAATACAATGTATCTAAATACAAATTAGAGATATGCCGTAATAGATGATTCCATCTTAAATAAATCAACAATATTTTGCAGCAATTTTTAACATCAACTCTAAATTTTTCTAGTTAAAAAGTTAAATAATTTTAACACATTCAAAATTATGGATAAAAAATAGTGAATTTTGTTTTTTTCGAGAATTACGATGAGCAAAACAAATTCACGAATTTTGACGAAAGCAAAAAGAACGCCGAATGACGTCAGAATCCGCAAAAACTTTTCAGCTTTAAGTGTTGTGCTTAGTTTAATTTGTAACGTATACAAATGTAGATAGAAAAAAGTAAATAAATGTTGATAAGATAGCTAGGGTTACAAAGCGCTTCCCCCCCCCCAATCAAGCTTCCTCTGGTTGCGGGGTGGGTGGGTCGGTGGTAGTACGCACCGTCCCTAAATATAATAATTAACAAAGAAGAAAACTATTTTTTTTCTTTCTGAAAAGCCATTTTACAGTAAAATAAAATTATTCGAATAGATTGATTTTTAGCGACATATCAACATCTCCATGGGTTATTTAATGTCGAAATCTAAATATTTTGTACGCAAAACTCAAACAGCTTCTAATCGGGAATTGTAATGTCGTGGAACAAACTCCCGAGAGTACGTTTCTTCGATCGCTACAATCTTACCCTTTTCAAGTCCAGAGTCAAACGTTATCTATCCTACATATCCCCATAACATACACTTCTTTCTCCTTCCTTATACGCCTTTACAATAGTATCATTTAGCAACCTTGAATGGCTCTTCAGACTTGTATTCGGTGAACAATAAAAATGTAAAGAACATATGGAAAAAAAGGTTCGTAATTAGGTATCGCATGTTAATTTAGCCTAGCTTTTTTTTTATGGGGAAACAATAAATGAGCATCCATTGGAGTTCGAACTCACGATTGATGCTCGTAACTTACTAGTTAATGCTCTGCAGGATGCGTACTAAAATTGTGAGAAATAAAATATTTAAATCATAAAGTTGATTATCGACATTCATTGTCGTCATGCAATGTTCTAGGGTACCCCCACCCCAAAAAAAAAAAACAAAAACAAGACAGAATCTAAATAAAGTGGTTTGATGTCGACAAAACGTGTATTCATGGACCGAAAAAGCAAATAAAACTTCTTACCCATCGTTAAGTAGCTGAAGTATTTCGCTCTACTTCAGATTGGAGTGACAACCGAAGCAGAGATATCCTGTGTAGACGGATGTTACATCGAGCTATGTATTCATTGGATTATATTTCTGTTTTTATTTCCTGTTTGTGTATAATATGTAATATGCAATATCACTGATCCTGGCCTGGTATCTCGGCATCAGTCACTTTCCTACTGCCGTAATGTAGCTTCCCTGTGCATTTTCTATAAATACTTTTATGGTAATTGTTCTGTTGAACTTTTCTCTACGGTACCTAGACTTTCCCAGCGCCGTAATGTTTGGGTCGGTTTGCTCAATTTTGTTTAGCGGCATATCAACCTCTATGGGTTAATTAATGCCGAAATCTAAATATTTTGTACGTCATGCTTTCAACTACAGATATTTTATACATAATTTTATACTTTCAGAGTAAAGGTAACTTTTTAGATATATAGTTTGTAGATCATAAAATATATTGTTGGTAATTTTATTATAAAAGTGTACTGTTGATTTTTGTTTGGGGGTTCACCATTTGCCCATAGCTGGGACCCAAACAGTTGCTACCACCCCGGGTCTAGGTGGACCTGAGAACGGCAGCAATTAAGAAGTGGTTCAATGATCTGAAAAACCTCCAATATCCCGATCAGAGGTTGTGCTGCCAGATGTAATTTATCATCATGCCCAGGACACTGCTGTAATGTAGCTTCCTTGCGCCTTTCTTAGAAATACTTTCATGGTGACTGTTCTGATGAACTTTCCTCTGTGGTACCTAGATTATATGATTTTAAACGCAGTACTAGATTGGCGACAAGATTTCATCATTTTATAGTTAAAATGGCCGCTAGATGTAACCGGAAATTATATAATAACAGTTTCTTCTATCGCACATCTCGCTTGTGGAATTCTCTCCGACTTTTTGCTTTCCAGTTAAGTTTGATTTTTGAAGAATTTAAATACAATGTCGATTGTTATCTTCCGTCATCTTAATTCCTGTTCTTTTATTGTTCTCGATCGTTAATAATGTTTTCATGTATTCTTTCACACTCAGTAAGCCTTAGTGGCTTTATTGCCTTGCTTGGGTTGAAAAGACTTAAAATGAATACCGTAATATCGGAGAGCTGTGTTAAAATTTCCGGATAATCTGTTTTGTTCTCTTATGCTCTTGGGAAAAGCATAAATCTTATCTCTTCTCCTCACAACTATAGTAGCAAACATTCTTAAAGAATTAATTAATTGATTAATTTCTTTTTTTTTACGGCTTATCAACCCTTTGTGGTTCATTAAAAGCCGAAACATATTTCGGGAAGTACGAGGATTCTTGCAGTGCGCATTGTTTGCAAGCGGCCCCCTTCTAAGTACTGACCGGTTTATCGTTGCTTAACTTCGGCGATCGAGCGAGAACATGTGTTTTCAGTCTGTTTTGGACATAGGCCCATTCTTACAGAAAGAGAACCACGAATAAAGCAACGAGAAAGAACACTATCTTATCCAGAGCAATCTATAAAGAAAAGGCGGAGAGCCATGATCGTCAATGTCCTGAAGGGACATAGTATTTAAAAGTCTCTACCCACCTTCCAACGTAAGATGTTGGTCAGGTGTCGTTCGAAAAAAATCAAAGATGTAAAGAAGTCTCAAGACTATGTTTCTGTGTGCGCGCACGCGCGTGCGTGTATGCGTAGATATTGTTCACGAATTCTCTTATACTTTATTTAAATCACATATTAATTATAGGTTTCTAAAAAAAAAAAAAAAACGATATTAATTATAAAAATCACATAATAGTTACAGGTTTGGAAAAAATATCCGGTACTAATAGGTTTCTTAAAAAAAATACGATATTAATTATAAAAATCTGATATTAATTATAGTCCCTTTCTCCCCAAAGTGACGTGGCTTGCCATCGTCTTTTCTACAAATATTTTCATGGCTACTGCTTTGATGAGTTTTTTTCCCTGGTTTCCGGACTACGCGAGTTTAAGCGTGCCACTAGATTGGCATCTAGGTCCCACCCTTTTATAGTCAAACGTTACGGCCACTTCTACTCCAACAGTTTCATTTCTTGCACTTCCCACCTGTGGAACTCCCTTCCGTTTGATTGCTTCCCTGATAACTACAATCTTCAGAAATTTAACTGCAACGTCAATCGCCATCTTCTATCTTCCTGAACCCCGTTCAGCTTTTATCCTTTCTTCGACCCCATCCTATATCCAGTCTTTTCCCTTAACTTCACTCTCTGTAACCCCTGCATACTAGTGGCATTCTCTCCTTGCTTAAATCAAATATAAAAATCACATTGAATTAAATATAAAAATCACATATTAATTATCAGTTAGTTATGTGCCATGCGTGATACACGCTTAGGCGATCATGTATCTTTCGATACATGACTGACGAGGTAGATTTTTTCCACCGTTTCTGCGTTAGACCAGTTGCTATCCAAGGTCTTCCCTGCTATTTATCCATAGCTGGAGGGAGAAGAAGAGGATTCATATCTTTCCCAAGTGAATGTAATGGATTCGACTGGAATTCGAACTCGGCTCTCCGATTCCCTAATTCCGAGCCTCTATTCACCGTGCCTCCTAAGTACAGGTTTCTAAAAAATCCGGCATTAAATACAAAAATCACATATTAGTTATAGGTTTCTTTAAAGAATCCAGCATTATTTTTTTTAATCGGTTTCACCCCATACAAGGCAGTAAAGCCAGTAAGACACAAGGGGTTACAGGGTGTGGAAAAATTATGAACATAAACATTGCTAATGAGTGAGAAGAGAAAAGAGTAATCAGAAGGACAGTAGATAGCAATTGGCGTTGTACCTAAATCACTGGAGATTTCACAAGTGAGAAGTGCGAGAAGAGAAACTTGTAATTATAGATTTCTAAAAAAACTCCGGTATTAAATATAAGTTTCTACTTCTACGTTTCTGCCTATAACTTAATGGGTTAAGTGATGATAACTTTTTAAAAGTAGAATGTTAGATGAAAAGAAAACTAGGGACAATAGATATGGAGTTCTACAGAAGGATGCTGAGAATAGTTTTTAAAAAAATCAATTTACATCAAGCAAGGCGATAATGCCACTAAGTTGCAAGGGACTATTGGGATTGAAAGAAAATGAAAAACATTTAGAAGGAAACGGAAACCCAATCTTAAATAGGATACACCTCTACTCCTGTTCAAAAGACCGGGGAGAAGGTGTGAACCGGATGATAGGCGAATCTATCTACTTCTATTGAGGAGAAAATAATGAGTAAATATTAAATAACAGTTCAGAGTTTTACGTGGAAACGTTAGAAGAATAGAAGCTAAATAGACTTTAGAAGGAACCGGAAACCCAATTTTAAATAGGAAACAAAAGATAAACCTCTATTCCTGTTAAAAAAACAAAACAAAACAAAAAAAACAAAAACGGGGAGGGTTGTGAACCGGGCGATAGTGCAGTGAGAAACACATTGGTTTGGAAATTCTTATAAAAGTCTGATAATTGTCAGGATTTTAATGTAACTATCAGGAATTATTCAAAAATTAATTAAATTATATTTGAAACGTTTTCTTTTTTTTAGAAAACCTTTGTAAATATAGTTTTTTTTTTTTTTTTTTTACATCTATAACCCCCAATTTATTCCTTGTTTATGAAATTACGGAAAATTCTTTTTTTTTATCGCTTAATGTTTATATGTGAGATAAAACCAAGTTCTTGGAGAATATTAATCATCGTTTTTCTTTTGACAAACAGGACCAGTTGTAGAAAATCTGCCCAGTATTGTAAAATATAAATGCAATAAAACTAAGACATTTTAATGAGAAAAGCTTTTAATTGCTTTTATGAATAAAATATATTATGGACATTATTGTCTTTAAGAATTTCGATAAATAACGAATTTTTTTTAAGAATACAATACATAGAATCAACAGAAATTGTGATATCAATGTTGCATGATCCTGGACGTAAATTTACCATACACAATTAATCAAAACCTCTTACTTAAAAAGCGCGCGAAAAAAAGAAAAAGAAAAAAAGAAATACGGAACATTAGCAGTTCAAAAATCTCGACAATGGTATTTATGCTTAGAAATAAATAATTTTTAACCTTGCACAACCAGAAGTTTAAGAATATAATTTTTTATTCTATATGATTTTATGAAAATTTGAATGAATAATTTTATTTTTATACCACATAAGGAGTAGTTTTATTTAGTTAAATGATACTTTTAAATTTAATTAATACAAAAGCATTTACTTTTTATTATTTTCGTACCTGTCAGAAAATAGCTACTTCCACCCAGTGTGTTTATTGAATTATCATATATTGAATTATCATATATCATGCTATTTTTGCAATAGGGAAAAATACGCAAAGGCTTATGATTTATGATTATTTCCTTTTTGAGCATCCATACCAAAAGTAATCTAACTATTGTTGAAATGAAAGAAAAAAAAAAAAAAATTCAAAATGGTCCACACTCGAAAATGGCCTTAAACTTTTCATATTCCGATTCTTCAAACGTGTCTTCATTTAATAAAAAAAACAAAAACAAACAATTTTGAATGAATTAATGAATTTCAAAACCGCAATAAAAAATTACAAGTAACTTTTTAAAATAAATGTATTTTTTGGTATCCAACGTGTTTTACGGAATTATGCAGGTCCAACTATCAGAAAAAATGTTGTGTTTTATTGAATTATTTTTTTTACCAAGATTCGGGACGAAATTTTCGTCGGTTCACTTTTGATATCGCATATTTTTTTTTTTTTGGCTGAAATGACATCTTCAAAGATGTTTTTTTATATAACTGTACAAAAAAATTGACGAAAATCCCCAAATTAAAAAAAGAACTCACGAGATATCGAAAAGGGGAAATAGCCACTTAATCAAAAAACAAAAACAAAAAAAAAAAAAAACGGTTTTCTAATAAAATATTCTATTCTGTATACAATTCATTTTTTCATTGAATAAATACTGAAAATTAGGTTTTGAATCTGATAATTCCCTGAGTTTTGGCAAATATTTTAAAACATGAAGTAGGGATTTTTTGCTTTCATTTCGGAAAGAAAGCATTTATTTTGGTAGTACTGAGTTCTTTTCGATAACTTTTCAAAGTCAGAAATCGATATTATTGCTATTATGAACTGAACCCCTCTTTTAAATCGATAATTAATAACTATTTTTCGATTTTGACAAGTGTTGCCGTCCGAGAAAGGAAGAAGGCCCATAAAAGATTATTAAAAAAGAAGTTTTTTTCCCATATTTTTTGAGTTATTTAAATAGCGCCTGAGCATTTTCAGTTTTATTTTTACCCGGTCCTTTTTCGCTTCATATTTTTATTTTATTAACACCTTTTTCAAGAAGATAATTTAAATTTGCGAATCTCCACCAATAAATAAATAAATGGATCTTTTCTGTTAATTCACTCCTAAATAATGTAAAGTTACTTATCGCAAATATTAATTCACCAAGAAATTATAAATTTTAAATCAAAGTTTGTTTTTTATATTAAATTTTTGGTACTCTTTTGGCACAAATTTTAATTTAAAAGTTATAATTTCAAAAGAAATTATAAATTTTAAATTAAAATTTGTTTAGATGGCCTCGCAACAATTCCAGCCATCAGAATAAAAATTTTTTTACCAAAAATCGGTGAGTTATTCACATTTTGTAAGTGCAGTTGATATTCGAGATACTTAGAAGGAATTTTTTACAATTGTTTTTTAAAAAAAAGAAAAAAAGTTTGTTTTTGGATTGTTTATCGGGGTTAGCGTGAACTGAGACCCCACACTTAGAAATCGCGCACCTGAGTCGCCCACATTTGTAGCGATCACAAAGGTCAATACAACTGGAGTGCAATGGAAGGGACTTGCTCTGGGAGAATTTGAGTATTATAAATTATTTTTATTTTGGGGTGAATTAACAGAAAAAACCCAAATAAAGAAAAAGATTAAAACAGTACAAAAAAAAAAAAAAAAAAAAAATATTTTTTTTTTATAATTGAGCTTGTACAAGACTACAGTAATAGGTACCTCGAGGCAGTATAACAGTTAGCAAGCTTGTCTCGCTAGAACAGTTACGACTGAGTAGTGAGTTCGATCCTCACAGGGTGCCCCCTACTTTCGGCCTTGTGCCACATCTAAGATACGCTTGGAAAATCACGACTACAGTAATAGGGTTTATCATCAATTAGAATATACTTGTGAGTCATCATACAAGCGTGTAATTATCAGACCACGGTAAGTTACCTATATTTTTCCACCAAGTAAAAAGGTTAAAAACTAAATAAGCAACATAATATCCATGATTAAACATACTAGTAAACACAGAGGTCGCAAAAAAATATTGCATTTAGTCGCAAGGTACACAATGAAGGCTGGATGGATATGAATTAATAGCCGTTCACAATTTTTTTATTATAAATAGAGAAAATATAGAATAATCGATTTGATGACGTAAAAGCCGACATATTGTTTTTCGCACCACCCTTCAGCATCTTAACCAATCGTAACACAGACAGTTAAATTCACTTGGCACCGGTTCATGTGGAAATGTTTGGTGTTAAAATTTAACCGGAATGAAGGAAAGACTCTTCGAAAATAGTTAACTTTAACAATTATTTACTGTTTTTATTGCCTAAAAATGCCCAACAGGCAGCAGGCGTCTGTTATATCATGTGACTATATTAATATTCTTGGAATAAAAAAGCGGGGAAAAACTTTCGTCTGGCTGCTTCTATACGTGCGGTGTCTCCTCAGGACGTAGGCGATCATGACTCTCTACAACTTCCTGTCCCTTGTAGCTCTTAATAAAGTTTGTCTTTCTGTTATTTCTCCTAAGATCTGTTCCGTCATCCATTTACTCTAGCTCAATCTAGGTATGTCATACATTATTTTCCTCTGTCCCTCTTACCTTCTGTCTGTCCTGTGAGTAACAGATTTTCCATGCCCCCCTCCCCATTATGTAACCCGAGAAACCTCAACTGTCTCTTCCTGATACATTATTTACATTATTCGGACTATTGTCCTCATCTTTGTCGCCATATTTATCACAACGTTTCGGCCGTTGTACGCTCCGGTCTTCTTCAGGTGGTTGGAATGTCGAACTGAACCCTTTATTTAGCTCACTGGGGTAGACTGTTCTAGTTCCACGTGCCATGTTTGATGGATGTCAGTTATCAGTTATCTCCTGTTAATTTCCAACCACCTGAAGAAGGCCGGAGCGTACAACGGCCGAAACGTTGTGATAAATATGGCGACAAAGATGAGGACAATAGTCCGAATAATGTAAATAATGTACATAATACCTCATCTCAGAAATATAGAGAGACTCTGTCTCTTCCTGATGTTAAATATTAATTTCCTTTTTGGTTTCCATTTTCTCCAAAACTTCATCGTTACTCACGATGCACAGTATCCCCAGCATCCTTCTGTAGAACCAAATTTCTCTTCCTTCAAGTCTCCTCTTCATCTTTGAGGAGATCGTACATCACTCACTCCTATACAGGAGCACAGATATTACATAGCAGTTTAGTACTCTTTTTCTTGTTTCTGGCGATTTTTTTCTATTTCTTAATATTCTGCTTAGCTTTTGCAATGCTTTCTTTGGCTATCCCAATATACCTTCCGATTTCAGTGTCTCTCTTTTCGTTCTCTGTTAAAATTTCTGTACGAGTATTTGTAGCTTTCTTTCTGTGTCTGCTATCAACACTGTGTCATCTGCATATCTTATGTTGTTAAGATTGTGGCTACCAATAATGAATCCTGATAGTTCGATGAGAAGACGCATCCTTGTCTTACACCCAATTCTGTTTTTGTACATCTGCTGAACTCATTTTCTATCCGTATGCAGGTAGCTTGCTGTCAGTATAGGTTCTTGATTATTCTAATGTCCTTTCCAAATATATCAAGGTTCCAACAGATCTTTGTGGCGTACTTCACCGAACGTCTTTGCGTAATCACGCCCTTCCGCATTTATATTGCTCTTACTGATAACATTCTGAACATAAATATTGCATTCATTGTTCCAGTGTTTTTGACAAACACGGACTTTTCTTGTCCTATTTCCGGTCTGATTCTGTTGCGCGCTCTATTTATCAGCTTATGCTATTGAAAAATTACTGTCATTTAACACTTCCTGTCCCATCACACTACACGCTTATTACGTTTAGTGCATGAAATACATACGCAAATGAAACTACACTTATGGAACAGAGTTTGTAATTCTACAAAACACAAGATGCTAAATAATTACTGGCTGTGTCCCATAATACTTATTACATTTATGGTATGAACTGTGCATGTAAATGGAACAACTATTATGGGACAGAAGCAGCATATATATATATATATATATATATATATATATATATATATATATATATATATATATATATATAGTTGTCTCTTTCTTTGTCATGGGGAAAATAAAATTTTAAGATTTCTTTTCTATTCTTGATTCCTTACATTCAAATTACCAGAAACAAATGAAGGCGATTTTCTAGTTTAGCGCTCCGAATTAGTATGTTGTGAAAAGAGCACACTCAGTCAGTCATAAGAAAATAATAGCTATCAGTACAAAAAAAAAAAAAAAAAAAAAGGAATAAAGAAGTCATTTTGTTTCTTCGGTCTATCAGTACTTTAAAATTTTTGAATTTTGATTTTAATTATACAGTATAAAAAAAAAATATAAGAAAATACGTATATTGCATTTTACAGTCAATTCGTACGCTCCTAACTACTAAAGTGGCAAAATAAAATTCATCTATGTCTAAAAGTCTTTAAAATTTTGTCTTTATTTTATTGGCTTTATCTTTAAGTTCGTATTTTATCAAAATGGTAAAGTTAAAGTTTATTATTGATAAGCGAAGTTTTTTTTCTCTGATGAAAATTCGTTTTTTTATTATACAATTTGATTTGTGGTTTCACAGAAATTGATATTTGAGTTATTCTCTAATTTTAGGTGACAATTGATGTGAGGTACGCTTTCGGTTTTACAATCCAATCTAATCTTTTAAAAAAAGAATACTTTTTTTCGGTTCTAATTTTGTCTTCGACAATATCGTATGTTTATTTTTTTATTCTATCTTCTGAAATCTCAGTCTCGGTAGAAAAGAAAAACCAATTTTAACTACAAGACAAGATAAAAAAAAAAAATTAATACGCCCCTATCGCTACTAAATTGGCAAAATACATTTTTCAATTTTTATTTATGTCCAAAAGTCTATGATTTTTTTGTAACAATTTGTTTTTATTGGATTCATCTTTAAGCTTCGATATTTTATCAAGTGCCATAAGCAAAAAACGTGATAGTTTGAGACTCTAAATTACGTAGATCGCTTCATTTGTGAAATTATTTGGGGCAGGAGTTAATTTTTTTAATTTATTTTAAAACTTCAATATTGCCATGTGACAGAGTCGGCTTCTTGTGAATAACACTTCTAAGCTTTTTCTTAATGTTTTTTTGTAAAATAAAAATGTTTTAGATTTTGACCAAACCTACTCTCCGACATTTTTATTTTAAAAACCAATATATTTTTAGTAGTTTTATTATTTATACTTAGTGTGTAAATATTTCTGATTACCCTGAAGAATTTCTTAAAAATTTATCTAAACTACAGCCGTATTTCAGACGGGCTACGCTTATTAAATAAATCAGCACTGAATTTTTTTTTATTTTTATTTTTTTTATAATGAATCCTTGGTCAGATTATTTTTTAAGAATAATTCTACGTGAATAAAGATTAAAATGTTTACATTTTATTTTTTCCCGATTTACCTATTTTCCCTATATTTACCAATTGCTCCGTCATGTTTTTTTTACGTAAAATCTTTATTGGTTTGATTAAAATAAATTCATTTAACATGGAAACAGTAAAAATTTATGACTTTTATTATTATTATTATTATTGTTATTATTATTATTGTTGTTGTTGTTGTTATTATTATTATTATTGTTATCATTATTATTGTTATCATCATTATTATTATTGCTGTTATTATTATTATGGTTGTTCTTATTATTATTAATGTTATTATTATTATTATAGTTGTTATTCAATTGTTGTTATTATTATTATGCTTGTTATTATTATCGTTGTTATTCTTATTAATGTTATTATTATAGTTGTTATTGTTATTATTATTATTGTTGTTATTCTTATTATTATTAATGTTATTATTATTATAGTTGATTATTGTTATTATTATTATTATTATAGTTGTTATTGTTATTATTATTAGTTGTTGTTAATATTGTTGTTGATGCTATTATTATTGTTGTTCTTGTTGTTGATGATAATTAAAAATTCTCGGCCCAACCAAAAATACATTTTTAAAAAAATCTATTTAGTTAGATTTTGGAAGGACGTTTGTGATGAGTCAAAAATTTTTCAACACTTCTTCATATTTTGTTGGACTTTTACTGATCACCTTTTGCCATCCCATTTTCTCTTCGCTAACTCTTCTTGGTAAATTTGGATCGTCTTCCATTACTTTTTGCTACTTTTAAAAGATTAACAAAAGTGTGAACTTTGGCATTACTCTTGTGACCTATCTACAGCTACAGAACTTTTTGTAAAATTATCTTTGCAATGTGATTGTAAAATATTAAAATGTCATAATCATTATTTTAGAACTCTTTTTAGATTGATCGAAAGAAAAATCAAATTGATTATTAAAGCAATTTAAAGTTTTCTCATTTAAGATTATTGCATAATCAATCGATTTTATTTTAGTGCATTAGAAAGATGTATTTTATTGATGATTTCTTAAAAACATATTTGGATAAATTTCAATAGATAATCAAAATTTGAAATTTAATTACATGGTATCATTGAAAATCTATGGAAGACCAATAGTTCTGACATATTTTCTTTTTTAAATTTTAACAGCTAATCATTACTGATTAAGATGTCAGTTAAAATGTTCGCTTTAACATTTCATTACCAGTTGTAAAAATGTAAACAAAAATTATGTTTCTGAACCTATATTGATAATTGCAGACTTTTGGAATCTGTTTTTGTAGGATTCACGCATTTATGCATCTTTTATCAAATTCAAATGTTATTACTGCAGTATGGTATTAATTAAAATTTAAAAATGAGCTAACGGAACTGTAAGAGACGGAAGATATTTTACATTGCGTGCCAAAGTAATCTCTGGTTGTAAATGGTATAAAACTATAAAAAAAAAAAAAAAAAAAAGAAGAAAAAAAGAGAATTATTCCGCTCTTGTCTAGACTAAAATGGCAAAATACATTTTTAAAATGCACAAAAAGCAAAAGTCTTTGATGTTCGCTTCCGGAATTTTTCCAAATTTGTTTTTATTAGATTTAATTTAATTCGGTATCTTATTATAACTAATCAAGTGCCGTCACATTAATAAACAAACCGTGATAGTTTGGGATTCTAAATTACACAAATCGATCCAGTTGAACATTAACGCAATAATAATTTATAAAATCGAAAAAAAAAATGTTGAAGAAATTGTAGAACAGGAAGCTGATAGTCATGCGTACCGTTGTTTGGAACGATCTAAAAAACAAAAAACAAAAAAAAAAAAGAAACGATCTAAAAAAAATATGTCTGGAAGAAGCGTAAATTTGGGGAAGATTCGAAATAAGACGACAAATCTCTCATTCAAAAGTTTTTTGATTTGGAAATGTTATTATAACTAACTTTACTTGTTAACAAAGGTTGCAGATATTATGATAGTTGTAAGGTTTTTTATATATATATATATATATATATATATATATATATATATATATATATATATGAATAAATATAGTCTTAAGGTGTGCTATATTTATGGGATAAAGTGCTCTATATCAGAGATAGAGCGTGTGTAAATATAAAAGTGAACATAGAAGTCAACACTTAGAGGCGACAGTCCGTTTCATGCTATATGCAATCGTCAGGCCTGACGATTGCATATAGCATGAAACTTTTATATATGTGTGTGTGTGTGTTTATTTACCCATTTACTGCGGTGTATTAAAAAACTTTTTTTAAACGCAGATAAAATGGAGATCTCTTATATATTCGTAAGAAAAGGACTGTTCAAGTAATAATTGTGTATTCGGACAGCAATCCCTCCTTTATACAAGTTACATTAAAAACGACTAACAATGTTTTATTTTCAAAACACGGTTCCTGATCAAACCAAATTCATAATTCTATTGGATATACTACACAGCATGCCCAACAAGAAGATTGGGCCAATAAGATTTGATTTCGTCAAAAAACGCACAGAAAGTTGATGTGATTCCGCGAAAATGTTCACAAGTGAACATTTTCAATATAACACACACACGCACACACACACTATGAGTGAATGGATAGCTGCTTGGATTGAGTTGGTTGCTTTCACTTACGGGAAATTGGTAAATCTCTCCTGCGCTATACTTATGGGTAAAAACAGCAGGACAGACTGGGTCCTATAACCTTGGGTTGCAACCGGTCTAGGAGAAAGATAATTCTGAATTCAAAGCCTGTGGAGAATCGTTTGGGGACCTTCTTGTTCCAGTTCACTGTATTCGGTTCTTTCCAAAAAGGTGTGGTGTTTCTGTACAAACCTTCATCGCTATAATCAAATCATATGTGCAGATCGTTGGGTGTTAGGTTCTAAGAACTGTGAAGCTGAACCCACATACGTTGAAAAACAACGGTTTAGCCCTACACACACACACACACACACACGATACGTGTATGTGTGTGTTGGACGAAACGGCCGTCCAGTGCTTTCTGCATTCTGTTGAGGTTTCTTCTAGACTCGATGAATTAATTATCTCAAATCCTCCTTAATTTCTCCGACACTTTTATTTAAACGTTATTTTCAGTTTATACTAAAATAGCTTTTTAGAAAATAACGAGAGTTAGTTGTTTAATTAAGTTTTCCCAGATAGACGCAATGCCCATAGTATAAAATAACAGCGTGTCTATTTAAAACACGGATGTCCATTAAAAATAACGTTTGAAAGAGTAACGCTAAAAAAGTGGTATACCCTGGAGAAAAAGGTCCCCAAATTGATAAAAAAAAATTTTTAACGTGTAAATGATTATGTTAAAATTAAAGAGGGAAGACCAAGGTATTTTTTAATTATTTAAAAAATTTTTTTTTTCATTTGCAGCATATTTTAAATTTAGTTTGAAAATATATTTTTTTTTTAGGTAAAAAATTAGGTAATATTAGCATATTAGCATTAGTTTTTTTTTTTTCACTATTTTCAGTTGGAAAATACACATTGATTTGGAAAATCTTGCAAAAATCAAGTACTTGTTGGATTTTTATGAAACTTTCAGAACTTATTCACAAATGAATGAAATTATTTTAGAAATGTTTGTCTTTTTGAAACTCATGGTATAAACATTTTTTTTTTATATATGTTACACCCCCGAACTTAATTTTATGAAAACTTCAAAAATTTATTTTTGTATCTGGATTTTTTTATTAAATGCACAAGACTCTGAAGATTCTAAATCATCGATTTTTTGGTAAAAAATGATTGTAGAATTGTCCAAACTTTTACCTCAATTGTAAAAACATACAAAACCCAATAAAACTAAGACAATATTTAATTAAAAAAGTTTTTTTATGACTTTTCTGAATAACATATACTAAGGTAATTTTATCTGAAAAAAAAAAAAATTTGAAGAAAAATGAATTTTTACAATAATTTTTTTTTTTTTTTCTATTTTAAATACACAAATGACAAAAGTCACAAAATTTAAAATATATTTTAAAATTAAGTTTCTTTATGCAACCTCATGGAAATGACATATTTTGTTCTCTACTTTTTGAAGATCATAAATTTGAAAGCTTATTAAAATCTGACAACCAGTGATATTTTAAAAATTTTTTTTTAATATTCCAAAATTGTATATAAAATCGTCTCCAATGAAAGTATGGATGCACAGCTTTGAAATAATGTCACATGAGGTAGACTTGTTTCTCTTGATAGAAGCAAGTTCTTTTTACTTCAGAAATTTTTCCTCAAATGTAAGTTTAAAAAGATTTGAAAGTGAATTTTTTAAAATTTACAAACCAGGTTCACTTAAAATTAGAACGAATTACATCACTTCTGCGCTACCGTACGATAAATTCCCTTGGCGTAAGTTGTCAATATATTGACACCTATCAATTAACACCCTTCAATCACGCATATGCGCGAGTACCATGGTTGGAAATATCTCTATAAAAAATTTCTGCTAAAAAAAAGTAAGTAATGTTTTCTTTCAAATTATATTAAGTATGCTTTTTAATCATTCTAAATTTCCTAAGATAACAAAAAAGAAGGTGTAATTGAATTTTAATTGATTTTTGAACTAATTTTGATTTTTCAATTTTTTACAAATTCGGCCAGAAACGGCCGATAAATCGAATTTTTACTAGTTTTTTTTTTTATTCAAGAAAAACGAGATTTTTTAATAAAATTTTTAAAATTTATAGGAAGGACTAAAAAATCTGAAAAATATTCAAAAAATACTTTGGTCTTCCCTGTTTAATTTTAACATAAACATTTACACGTTAAAATTTTTTTTATCAATTTGGGGACCTTTTTTCTCCAGGGTATGCCACTTTTTTATTTTATTTCTAAAAAGACAGTGCTCCATACAGAAATAGAGCTTAAATTGTAATTAATTTTTTTAAAAATATGATTCCTTCGCTACAGGCTTGTTTTAAACAGGGATTGATACGTTAATTCAATTTAATTTTAATAATTATATTGAGGTTTTTGGCTCTTGTTTTTGAAACATGTAGCAAAGAGTAATCATATCTTTTAAAAAATAATTATAACACGCTTAAATTCACCTTCATCCCTACCATGCGCCAATGGCTTAGTGGTAGAATCCCCACCCCCCCGACTGATGCCAATTCAGTCGGGTTTCGATTCTAGCTAGAGATAACCGGACGTCTAGCCACGCTGATGAGCTGTGATACAGCGAAACAGTCTGTCTGTGGATGACAATATATATATAAATAATATATCTATAAGTTTCATTAAAGATGACTGACAAGGTAACGCGGTTTAAGTTCTTTATTTATTTTTTCTTGTGTTCTTATAATTTTCTTCTTTTCTGGACATAAATTATGTCCGAATATTTTGAATGTTTGAGCGCTTTCGGCTATACATTTTCAAGCGTTATCAAGGATTATGTATGTATCTTGAGAGTTATAGGAATGTTTTATTTTCCGAACACGATTAGCACATTGTGGCCGTGTTGATAGTTGATATCATTGAGGGATAACTTTTTCTTTTTTATTAATAATACTTCCATTATTTTTAGCCCTTTTTTAACATGTCGATCAGACTATTATATTTATATTATCAACGAGTATTTTGAAAATAAAGTTTGGTAGGTCTCCATGAGTATTTAATGAGATCTAATTGAAATGTGCAGAGATAAATTTATATACCTTAAAGGAACTGCCTTCCAGATCAAACCAAATTCATGAATAATTATATTGGATATATCACCACGTGCTTATCAAGAAGACTCCCGTTACATCTTTCAGACCATAGCTCCATCAGAATCTATTTATTTAAACACACACGGAAATCTACCAAAATCCGTTCGCAATATACTTGTGGAAAATATGAGGGTAATAGCCTCATCCACATAAAAAAACGGTTAAAAATAACGGAAGCATTAATAATAAAAAATGAAAAGGTCAACACTCAATAACAATATCAACTTGGAACACGACCACAACTTGCTGACCATATTTGAAAAAATTAAAAGAAAACATTCACATGTATAAAATGTATAAAAATCTACATATTCTGTTAGAAAAATAAAACCCTTGATAATGGCTAATAGGATAATGAAAGCGCTCAGATATATAGAACATTCGGACAGTTTTTATTTACACACTTTATGCCCAGAAAAGAAAACCCCCGTATGAATGCAAGAAAAAAATGAATAAAAAGCTTAATCGCAATACCTTATTAGCTGTCTTTAATAAAAACTTGTATAAAAGAATGATTGCTAACCAAATACTGCATTTGTGCATCAATCGTTCTTTTATAAAAGATTGTGTATTTGAAATATACAATCTTAAAAAATCATTATACTTTAAAGTGTTTCGCAATGTTTCTCTCTTCCGGATTTAAATTGGATTAACATTAAGTGAATTAATTAATAGCCGAATTCTTTCTTTTAGAAACGTTTACGCTAATTAATTTTCAAATTAAACTTTTAAAAAAATTTAACTGCTTATCACGTGTGTTCTCTACAACACCTAAAAAAAGAAAAAAGAAATAAATATTTGAGATATCTTTTAAATTGTAGGCTTAATGGCTTACAGGGGAATGATTTTAAGGGGTGGTCCAAAAGAAAATCTTGTCACACCTACATAATAAAATTTTCTATTTCAGGTGGCTCACACACGAAAATAATGATGTTCATGCAGACCTTCTCAATGTGATAACGTCAATGAAAGTGAATAAACTGAATATGGTACATGTGCTTTGTATTACTTGTTCTTCTATTGTTCTCATTATCTTTTGGTAGGGAGTGACAAGACTTTCCGACTGCCTTGTACTAAGAAGAAGAAGAAGAAGAAGAAGAAGAAGAGAGAGAGAGAGAGAGAGAGAATTTATTTTTTAAACTCAAAATTGTCAGCGAAAATGCAAATAGGGAGACGTGTACAACAGACAGTTTTCAAGTTAACTTAAAAAAAATCCCATTGTGAGGGAATAGTGATTAAAACGCGAGTCCTTTTATAGTGAGTTGGGTCTTCCTAGATGATACTCTCGCTGGACTATCACTTTTTAGTAGCGGCCTTAAGCCAGACTTGAGTCAGCTTGAGCAACAAACAGAATCAAGCATTTGAAACAATAAGCGAGCGAATTTGAAAGGTTCACCGTGGAGTAATGATTAACGAGCCAGTTTGGTTGGTCGCTATTTTTCCCCCAATCAAGGCGTTAAAAAAGCCAATTAGCAAGGGGTTATTGAGTGTGAAATAATTTGAGAAAAAATTATGAAGGAGAGAGGACAATAAAATATCAGATAACGACTGACATTAAATTTTTGAAGATCACAATTGACTGGAAAGCTGGAAGAGAGTTCCACAAGTGAGAAGTGCGAGAGAATAAAACTGTTAGTTAACATATGACTTATGGTTATGCCTTACGTTATTACTGAGCAGCGAGTTCGTTTCTCAGCGAGAGCCCAATTCTTAGATGATTATATTGCAAGTGATGTGAGGTGACCTGTTACATTCTCTGGCGATTGCCATCAGGGTCAACTTAAGCTTAGTAAATAACAATTTCGGAATTTTACCAGAGATTTTTTTAAAAATTGGATGGCAGTCGTACCTATCATTATCGGAGCACCTGAACATTCCCAGAAAGAATTGCGAAACGATTAAAAGAAATGGAAATCCGATGAATAATAAAAACCATCCAAATGAGAGAATTAACTAATTCAGCTAAAATACTGAGTAGGGTGCTGGTGTATTGATATGGCTTTGTATTATTAGTACATATTCAGTGAAAGTCAGTCGAAGTGAAAAGCACAAATAATCACAAGTAATTATATAATAATAATTGAAACATTGTGATACAACGCAAACTGGGCTACAAGACCAGCGTCATCTTAAACAAGAAGAAAAATACAGATGTAATAGTAGCTGACAGTGTTATCAATGATTATAGGATTACTTGGAATAGGGTAAAAATGCAGATTAGGACCCAGAAACCAAATTAAGAAGTGCTTTCACAGATTTCTGAGTGAGGCAGCTAAGCTGTACCCGAGACCCAAATAAGATTGTCAATACCCTCAGAAAAGGTGGACTTTACGCAATGTTTATTGCTATTTTTGTAATAATCATAATAAGGCCCCAAACTTAATAAAAACAAAGTTTTTTAAAGTCAAAATGTTTATGTTATTATTAAGAGGAAAGACTAAATGTCGTCCGGTCTGTAACCGAGACATAAGACTCAACTAAGATTGTCGATATCTCCTAAACGGTAGGTTTCCGCAATATTTTTTTTAATACTGTTTTTGGAATATTCAAGCTTTTTACGCCAGAAATGATGCTTCTTTTTTAAATTGGTTTCCGGATCCTAACCTGCAATTTTACATTGAATCAGTCCCAAAGAGCCTTGATGATAAATAAAATAAAATAAAAGCAACAAAGATGTGAACAATTGTCCGAATATACATAGTGTGTAAATAATAATAGAAACATTGAAATGACAAAGCAAACTTGGCCAGAAGACCAGATAGCGTCATCTTAAAACATTGTCAGATTACAGATGTAGCTATTGCAGCTAACATCAAAGCAAAATTGAAATCAAGTAAAAAAACTAGGTAGATATCAAGACTTGGTGAAATAATTGAAGATATTTTGATTTGTGAAGGTGACAGTGTTAGCAATGGTTAGGAATACTTAGAGCAGTTAAATAAGACAGAAAAAGGAAGATATGAGGATGAATTGAAGCCATGAAGGTATTATAAGAATCAGCGTGAATACTGAGGAAAGTGCTGGATCACTAATGAAAGAGAATTACTATCTCGGGGGTTGAATTTACGAACACCAGGTAAATTCTAATCAATTCGTTGAATAGATATGTTTAGATTTTTAGAGAAGAACTGGTATTTGAAAAAGACGAGAGCATTACGAAAACTAAGTGTAAATACTTAATTAAATTGAACGGACAGGAATTTCCAACACCGATTTTTTTTTCCAATTTAAAATGTTTTGAAGCAAAATATATATAAGTTTTTAAGTTTTTTTTTTTATGTCTGTAAGTAAGTTACATAAATTTACTTGTAGTAAAAAGAAAAAATACGTTTGCGCCCTTAAAGCAGACAATTTTAAAAAATATTGAATATTTCTGTTTCTTAAGCTCCAATGAAAGTTAAGTTAATAAATGACATGAAAACCCAATGAATACAAAAACAAAAACAAAAAACAAAAAAAGTATCATAATAATAATAATAATAATAATAATAATAATAATAACAACGATAATAGAACGCTTAGAGGAGAGCGCGATTTAAGAAAAGAAAAAGAAAAGACATTGTCTAGTGTTTAGTTTTAGTGTTTAATAATTTTTTGTCAAACACTGCGCCTTTTCTTTTCTTAAATCGCGCTCTTCTTTTAACAGTTGAAAAACATATTGGGAGAGTTATTTTGTTTGTTTATAATAATAATAATAATAATAATAATAATAATAACAATCAGGAAGAAAGGAAGGAAACTGTAAGAAACTGGTATGAACACAACCCAGACCCGGTTACAGAGATAGGACCTGTAACAATTTTTTTATGGAACTTTACAATAGCACATAAACTGAACAATCAAAGGCAAAGCTAAACGCCAAGACATCGTGATCAAATAGACAGACCACAAAAATGTGCTTTCTTTCTTATTGACATGGCAGTCCGGTCCCTGCAGATTGTAATGAAAGTATCTTCGAAGATCTTCAAAAAAAAAAAAAAAAAATCAATCAAAATACAAGGATCTTGAAGTGGAAAATCTAAAGGGTGGCACGTGAGGATAATTCCAGTTGTAGTTGGAACCCTCGGATTGACTGGAAAAAGTTCCGATAGAATCATTGAAGGGAGAAATACAAAAAATTGTGCTCTACTCAAAAGTACAACTTACACATTGCGAAGTGCTTTAAAGTTTAAAAAGCCTTTTTGTCTTTAAATGTGCGTGATCTTAGTTTTTTTTTGTGTGTGTGTTTTTACAAAAATGATCAGTGTCAAAATAAAATGTCATGAAGACATTTCTGACTTTAGGTATCTGCTTGGGACCAGGAAGGAAGTGTGCATACAACAGAAATGAAAGGAAATAATAATAATAATAATAATAATAATAATAACAAAAATTCAAAACTTACCCTGCGATGTTTTTTTGTTGTGTATACTTAAAGAAAATAATAAAAAAAAGAAGCTGTTTGTTTGTCCCTTTAAAAACTTTTCGTGTTTCTTTTGCAGAAGAGTTCTTTTCACTTGATTATTCTGGATCGATTTAAAAAAAAATAATAATCAAAGCTGGAGAGGAAGCTTTTATTGATTTCTTGAATGGAAACATTTGAATCGTTTTTTTTTTTTCAGTTCAGAAGTTTTACAAGTGTTTTTTTTTACAAACAAAATACATAAAACAACGGATGTATTATTGCCGCGTACAGTTTTTTTATAACTCCGAAAATTGTGCTTTCTCACATGAAATAACAGTTAAATCGATATTAAAAATTTAATGATCTTTCAGTAAGCCGGGATGTTTTCTGAGATTGCGATTAACAGGAGCAACTATGGGTGTGCTTAATTGTCTGCGATAAACTCCTCAACAGACTATGAGCGGTAGCACTTAAAAATGGTTTCCTTTCCTCGGGCAGAGCACAGTAAATTCTGACCTGTCCGAAAGTAGTCCACTGTCCTTTTAACCTATAGTTACTCGAAGCAGCAGTAGTCGAAATAAAAAAAAAATACTACTACGTCTGCTACTACTACTAAATAGAGAGTAATAATTTATGTCACAGTTTAAGTAAGTAACCACTACTGAAGAAAATACTTTCGACGTTACCAGGGCATGTCTCCCCACCAAAAGTCATAAGCAGTTAGTAGCTCGCCCTTCTCGTGACGATATCCGTCTAACTTGTGATCAGATAATAATAACATGTGCGTGTGTATATATCTGTGTAGTGTGTATGCATGTATGTATGTATGTATATCAACGCCTCTGTCTGAAAAGAAGTTTAAGTATATATATATATATATGTATATATATAATACGCACACATAATGTTTAATAATAAACGACCACGGCGAAGTCGTCCAATGCTACTGGCTCTAAATAAGTAATACGGTAGAAAAAGTAATAAAACATAATAGCCGTGAGAATAACAGTAAGAAAACAGTGAGAGTGGTTAAGCGTCATGGTAGCTGAAAGATGGTTGATTAAATGTAAAGGCGGGGCTTAAGTGAGCCCTTCTGACCAATGGCAGCGCACTGGTCTAACCAATAAGAAAAACTATACGGGTATGAAAAACATTTACAACAGCCAATCAGATTCTAGTTGACAACAGTTGGCATAGGATGAAAAATTGTCGAGTTGGATGTCTTATCGTTTGATAACGATCTCGCACAAAGATAGTGAAGAAAAACCTTACCTCTTATAACATAAACATGTTGACGATGAGACTTTGTTTTTATTAAGTTTGAAATTAGCTACCTCGGATTGAGGAATCGGAGAGCCGAGTTCGAATTCCAGTCAAATCCATTACATTCACTTACATTCGTGCTAATAATACCCTTGGGATAGTAGGTATGAATCCTCTTCTTCTCCCTCCAGCTATAGGTAAAAGCAGGACAGACCGGATTCTATAGCCTTGAGTGGCAACTGGTCTAGCGCAGAAAAAAATGGCAACCTACTGCTGGAAAAAAAACTGTCTCGTCAGTCATGTATCGAAAGATACATGATCGCCTAAACGTGTATCACGCATGGCACATAACTGACTGACTGACCTCCAAACTCCAAAGATTCGCTAAAACAATGAGCATACATACATAATGAAACAATGCCCTAAACTTAATGAAAACAAAGTTACATCGTTAAAATCTTTGTTATAATTAAGAGGAAAAAAAAAAGGAAAAAAAGGATATTTTGATTATTCAGTTATATTTTTTATCCTTTTGAGAACATTCGAAATGTTGGTCAAATAAATATTTTGCTGCGTCAGTGCGAGACCAAATATTAGTAGAGGAAATTATAGCGTCTTTTTTGTGGTAAAAAACACTGTAATTTGGAAATTTTTGCAAAAATCAAATTATTGTCGGATTTTAATTAAACTTTCAGGACTTATTCACAAATGAATAAAATAATTTTAGAAATGTGTCTTTTTCAGAAAATCTTGGTAAAAACATATTTTTTGCATCTTTTACACACCACTTATTTCATTTTATGAAATTATCCAGAAATTAATTTTTTGTACCACTTCAATCATGTTTATATATTACGCAGTATCCATTGGAGAATTTAAATCACCATTTTTTTATTTATTTATTTGTAAAACAGGACCCCCTGTTACTGAAAATCCGTTATGAATCGTAAAATAAAAAATGTAATAAATCTATGACATTATTTAATTAGAAAGGTTTTTAATTGTTTTATGATTAAGATATGGACATCATTATTTTTTTTTTTATGAATAATGAATTTTTACAAAAATTGTTTTCTTTTTTTCATTTTAAAAAAATTCAATTAGAATAATTTATAACGTTTTAATTTATTTTTTAAAATTTTGAATTAATTTGTAACGGTTAGGTGATTAAGTAAAAACTATATTTACTATATTTGTAAACAGCCTGTTTGGGGCATTTTTCATCATGCATTCTCACTTTTTAGCGAATCTTTGGAGATTGCTAATTAAAATCACAACTGATTTAAAAAGAAAGAATAAATCATTTTATTATAAGAGGTATTTTTCCCGGATTATAACTTTTCTCTAAAATTTTATTGTATCTTTTTGATTCTTCAATGCTATGTATTTTTAGGACGAGGGAGATCATGGCTCTCCACAGCTTCCATTTTTTTACTATCCGTGAATTGCTATGATTTCTTGAGTGGTTTCTGGTTGCTTTTTTTTTTTTTTACTGTTTTGAAGTCAAATTTATCTGTCCCTTTGACTGGCTGCCACCAAAGCTGAAGAGACCTCAGTCTAATCTTCTATTGAACTACTCTCTTGAGTGGAGAGAAGAGACAGATTCTTGCCTTCCCCGAGACTATTAGTTAGTTCATGGAAGAGACAAAGGTGCAATTTGTACTCGACATGCCGATTCTACTTCATGTGCAGATAACCGTTGCATTATTAACACTTATTTACATTATTCACATTCAGACTAATATCCTCATCTTTGTTATTATTATCACAACGTTTCAATCATTGTACCCCCGGCCTTCTTCAGGAGTCCGGGTAACCTTCGGCGAATTCAGCTCTATGAATGAACGTTACCCAGATCGAGAGACACCTGAAGAAGATCGGAGAGCACAACAACTGAAACGTTGTGCTAATAACAAAGATGAGGATATTAGCCCGAGTGTAAATAATGTCATTCCAAAGATTCAGACAGAAGGCAATCAGGTGATAACAACATAGATGAGTATATTAGTCTGAATTTAAATAATGTAAATAATGATAATTCCTCATCCCAAAACTTCAGCCAGAAATTACCCTCACTTACATTATCCTTCCTAGTTTAGCAGCGAAGATCCCGAAGGCGGAATAGGCAAAGATCTAAACGGTCTAAACGCCCCAACCGGCTGAAGAGGGCAGCGCCAGACGTGCTGGTGTAACCAATGCGGACCTTGACAGACTAAGCATCCGACAACCCGATGCAATCAGGTTTGCCAGATTTCGCCTGTCTCAATCCACTTTGAGCTGCAAGGGAATCGCTTCTGGCCAAGTGTGTGGGCTTCCCCGCTGCGCAGAGTTGTCCACCAAAATCAAATTCACGCGAATTACCTTGATTTTTGATTCACAGCCTTCTCCGCCACCGCCACCAAGCGGGAGAAATAATAATAGAATATGGAGGGAGGATGAGGATCCCGATGCTCGGATGCTAGTGAGTGCCGAAAGTAGCAGCCATTATTAACCCTTCTCAGAATCTATCCAGGTATAGTTTAGCCGATACTAGAATAAATCTCAAGGTATCATTGTGGCTAGTCTAATTCATATATACTTCTTCTTTGTTCCGCGTCCATTCAGGCATTAGATGGTCATGGTTCTCCACAACTTCCTAACCATTGTGATCCTTAGCAGTTTCTGTCTCGTTGCAAAGGTTCCCACTCTCCGATCCGCCACTCATTTAATGCAAACCATAAGTAGGTGACTTTCTGGCTTCACCTGTCTCGCTTGCCCTCAAAACGTCATGTGAGGATTAAATTTTCCAAGCCCTCTTCTGCATTATGCGCCCAAGGAATTTCAGCTGTCTCTTCCTGATTTTGAGTGTAAGAGTTTTTTTTCTGTTGTCATTTTCATTTAAGACTTCCTCGTTGCTTACTCGCTTCATCCGTGGTATTCTCTGTATCCTTCTATAGAACCACGTTTCTGTTGCCTCAAGTTTTCTCATCATCTGTGGAGAAATTGTCTTGCATTCCCTGTTATATAAGAGGATGAATAGCAATCCAGTATTCTTTATTTTTTTTTTTGTTTCTAACGATATTTTCACATTTCTTAGCATTTACTTTGCTTTTCATATCATCGGCTGTGAAGTAACCTTGTGTAAATTATACCCCAGTAAGCAAGCTTATACCCGATTTTACTATTAATTTCAACAACTGTTTTTCTTAACTAGGAGTATATAGGTTCGCCTATCGTCCGGTTCACACAGCTCCCCGGTCTTTTCAACAGGAGTAAAGGTTTATCCCTTGATTACTGTTTAGGATTAGAGTTCCGGTTCCTTGTAAAGTCGACTTTAGCTCTATACTTTTAACGTCTCCGACTGAGCTCTGAAATTTTATTCACTATTTATTTATTTAATTTTCTTCTTTTTCATATAGGAGTATATAGATTCGTCTATGGTCCGGTTCGCATTCCTCCCCGGTCTTTTGAATAGTAGTAGGTTTCCCCCTTTTCCTGTTTAGGATGGGGTTTCCGGTTTCTTCTCATTCTCTTTCACTGCCAGCAGCTCCTTATGTCTTAGGAGTATTATCACTTTGCTTGAGGTGAATTGATTAAAAATAAAAGAATGTTATGTGATAGTTCTTGCGTACAAATTGGTAATAATGGTCAATATGAAATCCAGTTTACATGTTTCTAAAAAGGAATTAGTCTAATTTAATTAATACAACTGTTGGGTAAAGGAAAACTGATAGCTCAAAAGTAGACCATAATATTTACACTATTTACATTGTTCGGACTGTTGTCTTCATCTTTATTGTCATATTCACGACGTGTCGGCCGTTGTACGCTTCGGCCTTCTTCAGGTGATTTTTAGTTGGAATTTTGAACTGAACCCTTTATTTTGTCCTTGGGGATAGATTGTTCTAGTTTCACGGGCCATGCCCCCCTTTTTTTGATATCTCAGTTTGAATCTTCCCAGTAGACGAGAAACTGAGAGACCCCTCACTAAGAAAGTGACTCATTGTGCCTTCTTGGACTAAGCTGACATGAGGTGGAAGGATTACATTGAATCCATCGCCAGATCAGTTGCTAAGAAAGTCGGTTCAATGTGTCGAGCGAGACAATTTTTATCCCCGGAATCTATCTTGCATAGCTATAAGTATACCATTCATCCATGCTTAGAATATTGCTTCCATATATGGTCCGGTGCCCCTTCTATTTTCTTGGAGCTTGTCGATAAAATCCAAAGAATCGGGAATATTATTAATCCTGATCTCGCGTCTCGGCTGCAGTCACTTTTCCACCAGAGTAAGGCTGCCTCTCTGTGCCTTTTTTTAATAAATACTTTCATGTTAATTTCATGTTCAGATGGTACCTAGACTGCATGAATTTAAACACAATACTAGACTGGCGGCGAGATCTCATCAATTTACAGTTGAGCTAGTTAGATGTAACCGTAACTGCTATGCTTGTGGAACTAACTCCCGGTTCCATGCTTTCCAACCAATTTTAATCTGCAAAAATTTAAACGTAATGTCAATCGCTATCTACTGTCCTCCTGATTGCTCTTTTCTTTCTCTTCATTACTAATGTTTCTGTTCCTAATTCCTCCACACCCTGTAACCCCTTGTCCGCTTGCGGCTGTACTGCCTCGCTTCGGGTAATACCGATTAAAAAAATACAGGGTTCGGTTCGAAATAGTTTATCGTCATATCCTTTAGTGTGTACCCGTTACACTTTTCTATCAAAGATAAGGGTTCCCTGGAGGAACCTTTATCTTTGGTAGAAAAGTGTAATAGACACACACTAAAACAAACACAATAAAACTATGGACACCTCATTTCAGTAACTGGGATTGTCGTTGAAATATTACATAGAAATATTAATGTTTTTCTGTTTATTATATAATTACTATATAACTTTGGGGGAACTTCCAGCATTTACATTCTGTTTTGAGTGAAAAAAAATAATTGTGGAATTTTGAATTAATGAAAATGATTTTAATTTTTCCAGATATCAACACAGACCTCTTTAGGTTAGTCGCTCGTTAACGCACATTAAAGAATGTTAGATAATTAGAAATGAAAGAAAGAAAAGTGCTTTCTATATTTCTAAGTATTGTAACTATTTACACTATTTATATTGTTCAGACTATTGTCCTTATCTTTATTGTCATATTCACAACATTTCAGCCGTTGTACGCGCCGGCCTTCCTTCACGTGATATACGTTGGAATTTCGAACCGAATCCTTTATTTAGCCCACGGGGGTAGATTGTTCTAGTTCCACGTGCCATGCCTTTCCTGGATATCTCAGTTTCAGTTAATTCCCCCAATTCTTCAAGTTTTTGTTCACCTATGCTGTGGCCAGGTATTGAACACATTTGTGTCAAGTCCCTGGGTCATGTGTCCAGGATCTCGTCTGTCTCAATCTCAGTGGCCCAGTGAAGACATGTCTCATTGGATAAAAGCGTTGTTTGAAGTAATCCAGTGACTTGACACAAAAGAATTGCGAGTTCAATACCTGGTCAGAGCTGAGATGAACAAAAACCTTGAGAGTTGAGTTACTAGAGGGAAAGTGAAAATGAGATATCCAGGAAAGGCAAGGCACGTGGAAATAATCTACCCCAGTAGACTATATAAAGGATTCGATTCGGAATCTCAGCGTATATCACATGAAGTGTGTAGGAGCGTACAACGGCCGAATCGTCGCGAATATGACAATAATGATGAGGACAACAGCTCGAACAATGTAGATACTTACAATACCTCATCTAATGAATATAGACAGATGTTGTTTATAATAAATGAAATTGTATCCTGCTGACTGTACATGCAAAACAACAACGATCAATCATAGAAATGACATCCAGATATTAGATCGACTAATGTGCACATCAGGGAATCGGGATAAAACTGACGACTGTAGGATGGCCCCAAGAAATCTCTATCACATCTCGGATATAGCCTAGCCGCGTCCATTTTGTACGGGTATAAAAGACTCTATCCTGGAACAAACCCGGGTGTACACTGGGCTTTCTTTATATCCACTGAAATTTTCCCGTTTCTAAATATCAGATCATTGTAGAAGTTCATGCCCGATTTTCATTGTTAATAAAAAATCACTGGAACTCGTCACTGGCGCGTTATATATTGAAATCTCACATCGTTCACGAGAGTCAGACTTTGTTGAATATTGACGTTTTGTCCACAAACGAATGCCTGAAAGATCGAGGATGAAAAATTGCACTTTTGCCATATTCTGCTCTCTCTCTCTCTCTTTTTTTTTTTTTAATCATTTCCCCCCAAGCAAAGTACGCAGAGGAGTTAGGGAGAGAGAAGACTGAAAATAGAGAGGATTGAGGAAAGGAGAAAAGATGAACAGGGGTTCAAGAAGCCAGAAGATGGCGATTGACGTTGCATTTAATGTTTTGAAGATTGTAGTTATCAGGGAATCAAGTAGGCGGATGGGAGTTCCATTGCGAGAAAAGAAACTGTCGGAGTATAAGTGGCAGTTATAATTAGCTATTTCAACAGTACACGGGTGGGACCTAGATGCCAATCTAGTAGCACGCTTAAATTCATGCAGTTGGAGCACCAGGGAAAAAGAAAGCTCGTCAGAAAAGTTACCATGAAAATATTTGTAGAAAAGACAGGGAAGCCAGGCTACATCGGTCAGAAAGTGACTGAAGTCGAGATGCCAGGTTAAGATCGATTATATTACACATACTTCTTTGGATTTTGTCAAGAACCTTGAAATGAATAGCAGGAGCAACAGACAAGATATGGCTGCAGTATTCAATGCACGGACGAATGGTAGTTTTATAAATGTGCAAAATGGACTCTGACGAGAAAAAAATCACATGGTCGGAAAATTTAACGTTTTTACCCACTTTAACCACTCAGACACACATTTATAGATACTTCGGCAAACATTTCATGGTTGCAGTTATCATTGCATTCAATGGTAATTTTTGCTTATTTAGTTTTTTTAATGGTAACATTTGCTTATGTTTTTTTTAATGATAATATTTACTCATCTAATTTTTTTAATGATAATTTTTAATTATCTTTTTCGATGGTAATTTTTGTTTATTTTTTTAATGGTAATTCTTGCTTATATGTTTTAATGTTAACTTTTGCTTATCTAATTTTTAATGGTAACTTTTAATTATCTTTTTATGATAATTTTTGTTAATCTAATTTTTTAATGGTAATTTTTTCTCATCTATTGTTAATGGTAATTTTTGCTTATCTATTTTTAGTGGTAATTTTTGCTTATCTTTTTTATGGTAATTGTTGCTTAATTATTTTTAATGGTAATTTTTGTTTGTCCCTTTTCAATGGTAAGTTTTGCCTACCTATTTTTTAATGGCAATTCTCGCTTGTCTATTTCTTTAATGGTAATTTTGCTTATCTATTTTATTTTAAAGGTGATTTTTGCTTATCTATTTTTATGATAATTTTTGATTATCTTCCGTACAATGTAATAGTAATTCATCTAAATAAAATATTTTAGAACAAATCCTGATAAATCAGTTATCATCACTTTTCAGCCCTGATAGATTTCAAATCATTTACGCGGCCATGTGGGTGATGAATTATTTTCCACGCCTAGAATCCCTTTTCCATAGACGGAACATCGCCAGCTTCTCACGGCTCTATCGCCATTTCGATGGCAAATGTACAGACGAACTACATTCATTAGTTCCACCAGTTCAGACCTTTACATCTAATACCCGCCATGTCATATACACTGTGCTGAATCATCTCCCTCTTAGTATTCTATTAGTAAGGAGGAAGTTCCACTCGGAAAGCTTCTTCCTAGGAACAGCTACAGTATGGAACAGATTCCCGAGTGGCTACTTACTCAATCGCTACAAACTTCAAGTCAAATGTTATTTTTTCTATATGCCCTCATAGACTGAACTCATTACCTTTCTCTCTTATGTGCATCAATCTCAATCAGTAACCCTCTAACTTGAGTGGCTCTTACATTTTGTATTGGATGAACAATTAGTTAAAAAAAATGACTCCCGACTGGATACTTCCTCGATTGCTATAATCTTGACCTCTTTAAGCTTAAGGTCATTCATTTTCTTTCCTACCTATCCCCATCATAGGCATTCCCATCTCCTCCTCTCACGTTCATACAACGACTCCATTCAGTAAGCCTCTACCTTGAGTGGTTCTTGGGTCTTGTATTGGCTTATGAATTAGTGAAAAAGGAAAAACAACTTTCATCAAAGATAAAACTGACCAAAAGAATCCTATCATATTTTGATATTGGTCCGGACGAAGTAACAGAACGATAACAATTATATTTTCAGTAGCTTGACTCCTGTGGGTTAAACAATAGAAATAAAATTATTTCCTATTTTTCTTTTCTCTTTCTTTTTTTATTTGTATCCGTTTATTATTTAGACACATCATCATTTCCTGTAGTTTTTTCTCAGTAATCCGCACATGTTCCAAATAAACATGGCTTATATTCTTTGGAGTGGTTTTAATTTGTCACGATTTTTGAAAAATTCAATTCCCTCTTTCCGTTTCAAATCAAAACCAGTGAAAATTTAGAATGTGACTGATTTTTGTGCTTTTTAAAAAATATTTTTATATTTGTGTGTATTATTTCTCTGTGTTTTCATGAACACGAAAATCAAAACAAAAAAATCCATTATTTTAGTGATGAAATTTAGAAATCCCAGACTTCTAAATAGTTATTTAATAGCATAGTCTAGCAGAAAGCTCTAAATGTGCGGCACCAAATAACGGACTGAATCGTAAGTGTAGCTAATAAACTTCACAACAAGCTTGTTAATCATCACTCTGAAGCAGATGCCGAAATGCACAGATAAAATAAAATCATAACATCCAGAATATGTATTTTAGGTGACTCAAGATTAAACGTATAGTCATTATAGCTTCTTCTTTTTCTTTTTTTCTTCTACTTCTTTCTGCTCCTTCTTCTTCTTATTATTCTTATTCTTTTCCTCATCTTCCATCTTTTCTTCTTCTTCTTCTTGTCCTCCTCCTCCTACTCCTTTCTTCTACTCCTACTGTTCCTCATCCCTTTCATCTCATTTCTTCTTCTTCTTCTTCTTCTTCTTTTTTCTGTTTCTTCTTGTTCTTTCTTTCCTTTTCTTATTCCTTTATTATTCCTCTCCGTCTTCGTCTTCTTTTTTCTGTTTCTTCTAGTTCTTTCTGTTCGTTATTCTTCTTCTTCTTCTTCTTCTTCTTCTTCTTCTTCTTCTTCTTTCTTTTCCTTTTTCTCCCCCTCTTGCTTTTTTCCTTCTCCTCCCGCTTCTCCTTCTTCCTTTCCTCCTCCTCCTTCTTTCTTCTGCTCATTCTTCTTCTTTGAGGAGTGATTGCTTGCGAATATCATCTACTGTACATTTGAATGTGCGACTTGTATAATGGATAACGTCTCGAAATTCAAGTCAGGTTCGTTATATTCATTTGGGAAACGTATGAATCCACATCTACTCCCACCAGCTATGAGTTAGTTAGTATGTTTTGTATGAGAAAATCATTATTATATCTATAATAATTCTTACAATTCAAAAATATGTGCTAGCTTTAAATAACCTGTAAAAGGTTGATAAGCCATAAAAAATCAATCTTCTTCATTGCCTTGTTCCTTCAGGACGTGCGAGATCATAACTCTCCCCAATTTCATATCCTCTGTAGTTTTAAACAATGCGTATCCTTCTTCTATCCCTCCTAGACATTGGCAGTTTCCCTCTGTCTCTCTTCCCTGTGAGTTTTAAATTTTCCAAACCCTCTTTCCTTTTTACATGTCTTAGAAATGTCAACTGTCTCGTCCTGATTCTAAGCACAAATATTCTTTTTCTTCACAATTTCCTTTAAAACTTTTTCGTTGTTCACATGTTCCGTTCGTGGTATTCTCAGCAAACAGCAATTTTTGTTACTTTCTGTCTCCTCTTCATCTGCGAGGAAATTGTTCAGCATTCACTGTCATAGAGGAGGACTGATATAAAACAGTAGTTGAGGACTCTTTTATTTATTTCCAACGAATTATTTTTCTATTTCTTAATATTTTTGATTAGCTTTTGGAACACTATTTCCGTATTCTAATACGTCTTCCGGTTTCTGTGTCACATTTTTACTGTTCGTTATAATATTATAAATGTTATTTGGATATAAAACATGCCCCCAAAACGATTATACTCTTCATACACGCGTTCATTTTTTAATCTTTTAAATATTAATTATCGGCAATGTCCTTTGACGACTTCCGGTTTCATTTGATGAGTATTCACTGCGTTCAGTTTAGGTGAAACTAATCTGGACAAATAATCCATTAATACCACTTCAGCCAGAGTCATATACGCAAAATGGCTTCAACACTTCCTTTTTAGTGTAATCTTGTAAAGAATTGTTGTACCGTATTTGCTTATTATTCTTTTTTTATTGCCTTTAACGTTTTCGCCATGAGCTTCGTTAATAGAAGGGTAATTGCCTTTGAATTGGCAAATATTTTCGATTGAAATCAATAAAATAGCTTAATAAGCCTTACAATTAAATTATGGTTAGGGTCCCTCGGAATAAAATACTTAGCAAATTTAGACTAAAAGTTTTATACAATTATTCATCTAATACAAGACTCAAGAGCTACTCAAAGTAAAAGTTTACGGAATAAGGTTGCTGTAACGATGTAAAGGGAGGAAGTAAGAACTGCATATTATGTAGGATAGATCATGAGCTCTTCGCTATGGTACCTAGACTTTTTGAATTTAGGTGCAGTACAAGACTGGCGTCGATTTACAGCTGAGTTGGCTTAATCTGCAAAAAATTTAAGTGTAATGTCAATCGCTATCTACTGTCCTCTTGATTAATCTTCTTCCTTTTCGTTCATTATTAATGTTTATATTCCTAATGCTTCCGCATCTTGTAACCCCCTTGTGTCTTAGTGGCTTTATTGCCTTGAAAGGGGGGGTGATACTGATTAAAAAAGATAATGACTGACGAAGAAGTTAAAAATATTGGTCGGGGAAATATTCACTCAGTACTATTCTTCACAAACTAGCGGTTTTCGGAAAGAACATATCTGAGGAGTTCTTCTTTCTTACCAATGGAATACGTATAACAGAATAGTTGAGGGTATGATCAAATATAACTGGGCGAATCGAGTAAATGGATACATAAATATAACGTTGATGGGGTGTACGAAATGAGGTCGCACGACACGCCCATTGATGGCACGATTTGACAAGGACTTGCCGATGAACACCAATATATATCGAAATCATTCAAAGTTGATTTCCGGAATGACTCAGCAAGCAGTCCCTCACTGTGAATGTATTGTATTCTGCCCGAAGTAATTAGATTATTTTGATCATTATAATGTAAGTGTGCCCCGGAAGTTTAAGTATAGGCTCAAGTGTGCCGAGATAATAAAGGCAGAAAAACATTGATGCACGGCAGTGTTTCTCAACCCTTTTTTTTTTAAATTTCAGGGTTCATTTGTAGAATGACTAAAAGTCTAGGACGAACCTTGAATTTTAATAAGAAAAAATTAGGTATGAATTTTGAGAATAGGAAATAAGGACGTCTCTTGAAATAAGTATTTATTTTTAATACTACATCGGTATAAGACGGTCCAAAAGTAGGCTTACACATAGTAGGGATGCACTTTACATTAAAAAAAAAATTATTGCATTTATATTTATTTGTTACAATTCTATTTATTAAAAATGTTTATCTACATTTGTTTAATACTTTACATACATTTTTTTTAGCACTGTTTAATCTCTGAAGTGCTCAAAATGTTTTCCTTCAACATTGCATCATTCCTCGAACCTCTCCAGAACACTATGACACACAGCAAGGCACATATCCCGATCTGCATCAATTTCAATAAATACACCCGAGATGTATACTTTTAATTCGTCCACTGCGCGGGGATTTCTCTCACAAGCCTTGTTCTTTACTACACCAAAAAATCAAATCCATTGGTGTTGGGTCAGGTAAACATGGTGGCCATTCGATGCTGCCCCTTCTTCCGAACCAACGCTGTGGAAAGGTTTGGTTAAGGTAGTGCCTTACCGCGAGAACACAATGGAGAAGTGCTCAATTTTGCTGAAAGAACAGTCCGGCGAAGTTAGCTCTGATTCTGAGCTGTGGAAACGTGAAACAACTATAAGCCTACTTGTGGCCCATCCTGTATATTTAAGTTCGCTTGTGTGAAACCTGTGCTTGATATGACCTATTTCTATTTGATTTCGTAGCCTTAACACCCATCCGATGATGCAGAGTAAATCAGAAAGAGATCTGTATAGAATTAACATATCTATCTATCTATCTATCTATCTATCTATCTATCTATCTATCTATCTATCTATTATTTCTATTTTTAATTATTGTTATTTTCCAATACACTTACCAGACTTTGAACATATGAATCCATAGGAGCCTCCACATAGATAGTCCCATAATTAAGAACTCCCACTTGTATAAGACAACAGCGTGTATATATTGTTATGACTTGAGACCATCAACTTAGGGAACAGCAATCTTCTCACCGGTATCCGGGAAATATAAAGCAAAAGTTACGCGGCCCTATATTCGCATGGTGTCAGTTTACACTGACGCTTTTTAAAAATCTATCTCAAATAAAATTATAAATTATAACTTGTGAGATTGAAAATATTGCTGAAATATGTCAGGAAAACAGTCAGTTTTTCATCTGAAATCAAGAAGATAGGAACAAAATCATCGCAATATTTGCTAAAAAGGAGGTGTCAGTTTAAACTTTAAGATGCCGCGAAGATTCTCGAGAGGATTAAGTTCATTTGAATTTCCTGAACACCTGACAAATCCTTTGTTTCATTTAAGAAAAAAATAGAATAAAACAACTTTCTAGCACGTTCGCCAATAGGAACGCAACACTCAAGTTCCGTTCGTCATTAAAGAGTCCGAGATGAAATTCTACAAACAGCGGTAAATTCTAATGTTTTTTTTTTATAACTCGTATTACAAGCATTAGAAAGCAACGTGCATGGCTGTCAATAGGTTAAATAAAAAAAGAAAAAAAAAAAAAAAACAGAATGCACGCTTTTTTATTCGGAACAAAACATGCCTCTGATAAAAAAAGGTTATTTTTGTTAGAAGATATTTTACGAAGGTTTGTCAATCCGTCATATTCCCAGTTTCAAATTTTCAACTTATTTTTTCAGATGTGATATGCAATTCTGGCAGTCCTACTTATTAGAAAACTATTTATAAATTGACTTTCCTTATTGAGACTTTCTAAGTCTGTTTTGATTTTGTCAAACATTTAATATTTAGAGTTAAATTATTTACAGAGAGTTGTAGAGAATACTTTTAAATTTTAATCAGTCAATCGTGATCTCGTTTTTAATCAATTTCAAAACTGAAAATGCATGTTCACATTTCTACTTTGTGTGTCACGTTGAAGCAGCAGACATAATTCTGAGTATCTTTTCTTATTACTGGAAAATCTTTACAAAGTCATAATTACTTGGAATTAATGATGTCCGAATAATTTGTAATTGAGGAATTTAAATTCAAATTTAATTTTCAAAACCAAATTTGTACTCAAGTCAAGAAATTCCATCTGTCTGTAAATTGCTATTTTTATGATTTTTACTTCATTAAGACAAAATGTGTTTATAAATCCAAATGGATTTGTATTGTCTTCTCATTTTCCCATTGTTCAAAGAATTCATGTTGACGACTATTTTCTGCTTGGCTTATTTTCTTTTGTATCGTGATGGGGGAACTGAATTTAAAAGATTTTTTTTAAGTGACTTTCTTGGCTTTTGCCCTTAACCCTGAAAGGAGTCGTTGGAGCACCGATGTGGCGTATTTTGGGCGTTTTAACCTGCTGGAGCCAATCCCGCCCCGGTTAGACCACAGCTGATGTCTTCCAACTAGGAGGCTGATGTTGCATTTAAAATTTTGAAGATTAAACTTGACTGGAACCCAAAAACTCGGAAGAGAGTTCCACAAGCGAGAAGCGCGAAAAAAATTGTTAACATAGAACTTCCGGTTACATCTGGATATTTTGACAGTAAAATGATGAGATGTTTCCGCCAATTTAGTAATGCACTTGAATTCATAAAGTTTATGTACTACAGAGGAGCGTCCATCAGAACATTTACCATGAAATTATTTATAGACAAAGGCACAGGGAAGGTACATTATGGCTGTGGGGAAGTGACTGAAGCCAAGATGCCAGATCAGGACTAATAACATTGCAAATTCTTTGGATTTTATCAAGGATCTCTGAGTACATAGCAGGTTGGTGGGAACATCTTAAGCAAGTTTAAGATTACCCCTTCCACAGAGCTGGTAAGATTGTTAGGCCAGGACCAATCTGGATATGCAGAGAGTAACAAGAGTGGCAAACAAAAAAGCAAGATGGCTAAAAAGGTGAGAAAAACAAACAGATATCAAGGGTTTTTTCATAAACAGCTGAAAGGCAAAGTCCATTACAGTTCATTGAAAAGGGCAGACCATGATAGAAGAGAATGAAATTGGAAATGTGAAATAGTTTTTGGGCATCATACATAACACCAGAAGGAGACCACAGAGTAGAGATCAAAATCAAATTGAGAAATGCAAGAAGAAAATGGCAGATCTTTTAGAATTGTGAAAAATCAAAAGAATCAAGTTTTGGTTAAAGGATAACCTTCCAAAGACTGGAGTATTGCTTTTTGTGGCAGTGACATTTGAACCTCTAAAAATATGAGATGATGATTAATGTTTTTGGATGATGGTTAGGGTAAAGGGTTTTAAGGGTCAGTTGGGGCGACAAAGGAAGATAAACAAAACAGGCAATAGGAATAGCAAAAGAAGCAAGACCTTTTGGAGATGATCAAAAGAAACTAAGATTGGTGATTGGAAACACAAGAATTTCATTCTTATGACCATTGAAGAGAGAAATCTGTAAAGAAGGAAGCAGCAAAATGAATGGATAGATAACAACAAAACATTGAGTAACAGAAAGGACATTGCCAGACTGTTGGCTCTCACGGCTCAATATAAAGGGTTATGGAACACTGGACTGAAATTTTCTAAAGATTATTCAGACGGACTCCACTATATTATTAATATTATACATTAGGATATATAAAAAAAAGTATTTTTATATATTTATTATATTCCATATTAAAGAAAACATTTTAAGCGCTGAGAGATTCAATAGTTTTATTTTATTCTAAAGAGATTAATCACAGAATTTAACTATAAGTATTATAGACTGTTTAAGATGCACACAATATTAAATAAAATATCTTTCACCATAGTAGGTGGTAACTTGAAATGCATGTAATTATTGTGCGCATATATATTTAGAGTAGTGGATAGAGGCTCGGATTGAGGAATCGGAGAGCCAAGTTCGAATCCCAGTAGAATCCATTATATTCACTTGCTTGGGAAAGGTATTAATCCTCTTCTTTTCTCTCCAGCTATGGGTAAATAGCAGGGCAGGCTGGGTTCTGTAGCCCTGGATGGCAACTGGTCTAGGAGAAGGACAACACTAAATTCAAAACCTGCGGAGGGTTGTTTGTAGATCTTGTGGCACGTAGTGCACCAGGTCTCTGTATTCGGCCCTGCAAAAAATGTTGGTTCTGTACAAAGCCTTCACCATTATAATCAAATCATATGTGTTGGTGTTTGAGCTGTTGGTTCATAAGAACTGAGCTGCTTGACCCTCATACATCGAATACGACGACGGAGTTCACCATATATTTATTTACCCCCCCCCTAAAAAAAAACTAGCCTTGTTCCTAATAACCATTATACATGACGTCACCGTAGGCTGTTTCAGCCTTCAAAAGAATACCAGGGTGTAAACAAAGGAATTTTGCCTACTACGCAGACACCACATTGGTTCTTGAAATGACAGACACTGAATGTCGAAAGTACTTGAGCAAAACAATAACACAATATGAACTTTGGACAGTTTATCGACAATTTCAAGCACAATATTCAACACCTTATTTGAAATTGGAAAAATACAATAAAAAATTAAACATACAGACCTTATCAGTTCTTTTTAATCAAACTTGTTCGTACACACATACACACATATATAAGTACAAGTTTTACTTAAGACCATTGACAAGGTACTTCGATTAAGCTTTTTATTTATTTTTTCTTCCTGCGTTCGTATCAGTGATTCTTTTCTTCGCAACATGGTCGTTGAAAATACGAACTATGATAACCTCGTCCACATGTAAAAAAAGTCTAAAAGTAATGGAGCCATCAATATAATGAATACGAATATCAGTGTGTCAAACTTTTTCAACTTTACTCTTAGAGGTTCGATCTGGAAAAGCAATCTGATACAGTCGTTCAGCCTCGCGTCCATTACCATTTGCGCGGCCGTATGTAAAATTATCTGCCTGTTCACGATATGAATATCCTGTCATTGTTAAGTGGAACATTTCTCGGTAACGCACTACTACACACTTTAAACGTTGAAGACAAACTAGACAAATGTACACAAACGACAAATGTATTCTAGTCTATATGGCAACACAGCGTCATTTACCGTAAAAGTACTTTAAACTTAAATAAAAAAAGGAAGGATTTGCGGTTATATATTTATATAGACTTTTTTGTCT
>CAHIKZ030001889.1:450000-457625 GCA_903632075.3 Acanthosepion pharaonis
TATGACGATAAACTACATCCAGCAGCAAGGCCTCTACTCGGGAAATTGTAGGTTTTGAAGGACGTTGAACCAGCTCGTAACTACTGTTTTCCCCAGATCCACCCTGACTTGGGGTAGTACTATCTGTTAGAGTCTCAGCTACGGGCAAAGTGAACCTCCTAAACAAAATTCATTAGTACATTTTTTATAATAAAATTACCAAAAATACATTTTTACACCAAAATGACACCAATGCAACATTAACAAAATATAAAAATACATTTTTATAGTAAAATTATCAACAATGCATTTTATGATCTACAAACTATATCTGTAAAAAATTCCTTTACTCTGAAAGTATAAAATTACGTACAAAATATTTAGATTTCAGCATTAAATAACCCATATCCAGGGTATATAAAGGATAACGGCTCGAAATGAAAAATCGCCTAGCTGAGTTTGAATCCCAGTTGAATTCAATACATTCTCTTACGCGCAAATCTTCTTCTTCTTCTTCTTCTTCTTCTTCGTCCTCCTCCTCCTTCTTTTTCTTCTTCGCAGTTGCAGCTGTTTTTCAGCACTGTTGTCGTCTGAATGAATCTCACTCTTTCTCTAATTCCAAGTTCTTCAAGTCTTTTATTCTTTGGTCTTAGCAACTGTTCCCAGTGCTCGGATAGCCATTGACACAACTATCACCATCGGGTTCATTACTCCCTCTGTAATTTGCCAAAGTCGAGATTCTTATGATCTATCTATAATTCATTGAGTGAGAGAACAGAACACACTAGGGTACAAATATGCAAAACCCAAAATACACACCATGACATGCAATCGGATAAGGATACATTATTATTATTATTATTATTGTTGTTGTTGTTTGCTTAATTTAATTTGCAGTTTTTGCCGTAGGCCAAGAGAGACATTTTTATCAATGACCTCGGCTTCTTCAACATTTTTCTTTTTAACTTTTAATTCGATTTGATTCAGAGTAGATAAAACGTTTTTTGTATATATATATATATATATATATATATATATATATATATATATATATATATATATATATGTGTGTGTGTGTGTGTGTGTTGTATATATATATATATATATGTGTGTGTGTGTGTGTGTGCATGTGTGTGTGTGTGTGTAAAATAATGATATATATTATCAAGAATAATATTGGGGAAATTGTATGACAAAGTGGAAAAGTTTTGACACGTTTCATCCTTCAGGGCTTCAGCGAACTAAATTAATTATGTTGGTACGATATGAGTTTTACATGCGCACGAATGTGCCAGGGCGCTGGGGATTTTATTTTTTTTTTTTTGTCTAGCGAATTCATTTAGAGTCTTTTTCTTGTTCTTTCCATCATTTTTATTAGTAGGTATCCCAAACTATGATAATAGAAGATCTGCCAGGAATGGTGAAATGATGTAACAGCAAGGATGTAAATTTACTGTAGATGACCTTGCAATCAAGGCACTGTCTAGACATTTATGTCGTAGTGAATTGATTTCTCCTTTGATCCGAGTAACATTTTTATGTCGAAATTGTGGTTAGTCTCGTTACGCTGAGCAACTCTAAATGAATTCGGCTAAATATAAAAAAAAAAAAAGAAAAAGCTCTAAAAATTCTAAAATCCCCAACATCCGTCGTTCGTGCGCATATGTAGTTGTACTAACATAACAAATTTAATACGATGAAGTCCTGAAGGGCGAAACGCGTCACAAATATTTTTCCACGTTGTTATACATATGTGTGTGTGTGTGTGTGTATATATATATATATATTGGCTCCTGAAATATCAATTTCAGTTGAGCTCTCTGGGGACGAGGTGTGGGTTGGTAAACAGTGACTATTATAGCTATATAGCGAGACTCTTCGCAGATGCGAATTGAATCACTGTCGGTCACTGGGCGTGTTTCTAAAAATAAATACGCTAAAAATCCACTTTTATCCCTACCGTGCGCCGACGGCTTAATGGTTAGAATCTCCGACTAACACCAATTCAGTCGGGTGTCGATCCTAGCTAGAGGCAACCGGATGTCTAGCCACACTGATGAGCTGCGAAAAAGGCTGTCTGTGGATGACGTTATATGTATACAAAAAATATAAAGAGAAATGCACTTTTTTATCATTTCACCCAAGAAAGGCGATAAAGCAACTAAGACGCAATATTTTATTAAGAGTGAAAAATGTTAGAAAAATTATTACCAAGGAAAGAGGACAATAAAATAACAGGAATTAAAAAGACAGAAGATAACACAAGAATACTGAGAATGACATGGATGTAGCATGTGAAGAATGAAGAAGATTTAAGGATAATGGGAACGAAAAAGATACTTTTGCTTAGGATCAGAAGGAGACAGTTGAAATTTCTTGGACACATGATGAGGAAAGAGAGTTTGGACACTCACAGGACATGTTTCAGTGGATGGCAGAACATGAATCAAGATGTGCTACGAGGAAGTTGTAGAGAGCCATAATCATACACACCTTGCACAGCATATAAAAGAATGATATTAGATTCTCTAGCATCACATTGACGTGGGGGGGGGACTGTCTTGTAAAAGAACAAATCAGTAACGTTCCATCATTATTAAGCAGACCCTTATTGTCTCTTGGTTCATTCAGTGATGTGCCATACGTGATACACGCTTAGGCGATCATGTATCTTTCGATACACGACTGACGAGGCAGATTTTTTCCCGCAGTAGGTTGCAATTTCTTTCTGGGGTAGACCAGATGCTATCCAAAGCTATAGAACCCGGTCTGTCCTGCTACTTACACATTACTGGGGGGAGAAGAAGGGGATTCATACTTTTCCCATGGGTATAAGCACATAAGTGAATGTAATGGATTCGACTGGGATTCGAACTCTGCTCTCCGATTCCTCAATCCGAGCCGCCACTGCAGACATCAAATGGAACTCATATACACGATCCATCGATCTAAAAGATGCTGAAAAAATGGTCAGTTTCTTGTACTGCCCGAGAAATTACTCTATCGTTACGAGTGCCAGATTAGACCAAAAATTGAGTACTGGTACCATATCTGGACTGGGGCTGCCGAATCCTCAGTTTTCAGCTTTGATAGAGTCCAAAAGCGCCGACGAGGCCTTGTGGGATTTTATTTTAATGATTTTCCGCTCTAAACCAATTTCCTACAGACAGAAAGTTGAAAGCCTCTTGCTACTCTATCGCTATTTCCATGGTAAATGTTAATACGAGCTACATTGCTTAGTTCCACAAGTTTTAGCCTTAACAGCTAAAACCTGATATGCCATTGAGATGAATCATCCCCATCTTTCTATTGATACGAAGGAAGTTTCAAAAGTTTGGACAGTTTCTTTCTGAGAACTGTTACTTTTGGGGACAGACTCCTGAGAGGATGCTTCTCCGATCGCTACAATCTTAACCTAAGTCTAGGATTAACCGCTATATATCCTACATATCCTCATAAACTGCACCTCTCGCCGCTCATACAACAACTTCATTCATTAACACTTTACCTTGTGTGGCTCTTGGGCCTTATATTGGGAGGATATTAGTAAAAAAATAAAAGAAACCAAATGTATAATTCAAAGTGTATGAAAAAGAAGATTCCGTTCGAACAGCTTCTTCCCAAGAATAGCTATTTTGTAGAACAGGCTCCCGAGAGGATGCTTCCCCAAAGGGTAAAATCTTAACCTCTTTAAGTCTAGCGTTAACCGTTAGCTATCCTACATATCGTCATAAATTGTACTTTTTACGCTCATGCAACAAATTCATTCAGTAACCGTCGACCTTAAGTGTTTCTTTGGTTTTGTACGGAGTGAAAAATTAAATAAGAAAATTATTACAGACAAAATATATGAAAATATATTTTGTATACTGTAAAAAGTTAATAATCAGGGCCGGCTCATTGTTCGCAACTGGGCAATTTATATAGGAGCGCCATCATACTACCATGTCATGTGCTTGGGATCTTTCAAAACTAAAGTTTATAAAATCATATTGTACTTGCGGTTATCCATGACTCAAGACCGATTAAATTATTTGGCTATTTTGTCAATGGAAAATGATCTTGTAAAGAAGATAGGTGTGGTGATTCAAACACCGTAACAGAAAAATGAATGAGTGGCCGACGTGGGCATAATGGTTTTCGTCTATAAGTCTATTATTTGTTAAGTTTATTTGCTACGATAAATAATGTTTTAGTGACCTTTGAATTATAAAAAATATTTACTAATTCAATCGAATTGTATTAATTTCTATTTTACATATTGGCCAGCGTTTATGTAGTATGGCTGAGCAAGTCATCTTGGCCTGTCATCACGACAACACGTCTTTATCGAGCATAAACCACATCAATTGTCTTTCTGTTTTTTGAGAGTGCACACCGACTGTGTGGATCTTGTAAAGAAGGTCGGTGTAGAAAGTGCCATGAAAAGATTTGTAGGTCTAAAAACTAGAAAAATGTTTTATGTAGGATAATGAAGGCTTTCTTTAGCTTGTATTAAGTTGTATATTATAATAAACTCGTTATTCTACATTTTCAGCTTTTCTCCAAAGTGAATATATATATATATATATATATATATATATATATATATAATATATATATATATTGAAAGAGTAAAGGGTTCAGTTGTTCTTTCTCCGAAATCCTGGAGCCGTCTTTGATAATAATGAAAAAAATATGGATTTGAAAGACCAAGTGATTGAACTCACAGCTGCAAGGAACTAGTTACCTTTTAACCGACGCTTTGGGTCTGTTAATTTTGAAAAGTACCATGATCCGGATCGGTGGATGAACGGGACAAATGATACAAAGGTGAATAAAACATGAGAATTTTAACTGATATAACCCCCACCTCTGCATGGAAAACGGAATGAGAACAGTCTACTCTCGCAGATTCAATAAAGTGCTTTGTTCGAAATTCCGAGAAAGTTTCCTAGTATCAAAAGCGACATCTGCAGAAGGCCGAAAGAGTACAATGTTCGAAACGTTGTGAGCATAACAAACAAGACGAGTCCGTTACTTTGTGGAACTAACTTTCGAGGGGTCGCTTCCCCGTTCGCTACAATATTAATCTCATCAAGTCTATGTAAACCGTTCTTTCCTACATATCCTCATAAATTGTACTTCGTATCATATGCTGATACAAGAACCGCATTCAGTAACTCTATACTTTCAGTGGCTCTTGGGTATTGTTTTGGTCGAAAAAATTAGTAAAAATAAATAAAAAATGATGTTTAGATAAGGGTGAAATTTTAGTGAATTTTAGTTACTTTCCATAGATATGATCTGATCTAGAAATCCATAAAGACGAGAAAACCTTTTCTTGTTATTCAAGAATATATCTAGTTAGGGACCTCCACGAAAAATAAACAAAAACAAAACAAAAAAACAAAAGCAAAAAAAATAAAAATAAAAATTAAAAATAAAAAAAAAACAACGCGATACCTAAAATATAAAATTATTTTTAAAAAATGATAAATCTTCTTGAAGGTTTTATTTTAGCTTTAAACTCAAGCTAATAGATTAAATTTAATATTTTTAACAAGAAAAATACTTTGCTCTATTTCACAAACTAATTTAAATTGACTGGAAATAACTTTATTTTTGCTAAAGTAGATGATTACCGCTATTTTATCGTCGTCTTTCATTGCAACGTAAAAAAAAATCTTCCAAAAATAAAATATACTTTTCTGAAAATTTATTTGAGGAAGATTAGCTGATTTAAAGCATAATTAATCTGATTTGAAACAAATATCATTTACTTTAAGTTTAAGATATTGCAGAAATACATTTTTAACACTTTGAGCCGTGCGTTCCTGAATAATTTTAACCCTTCTACCTGAGCTCCTGTGTCAAAATTTGCAAATAATAGGTATGTAATGTTTCACAATAGATATAAAAATAGTTACAAGTGTTTACGCACCGTTCAACCGGTAGCTGAGCATTAAGTCATTTTTCTCTACCACTGTTCAACCGGTGGCTGGGTTTTACGTCATTTTTCTCTACCACCGGTAAAGCGGTGGTCAGGGCTCAAAGGATTAACCCGACAGTAGCGGAGTTTTAACCCTAGAGTAGTTTTGTTAACGTGTTTGACTACGTGACGTATCTAAATTTTGTTTTACAGAGACTTTATTTGCAAAACGTAATTGAAGAAAATGATGTAAGCGTCTTTTAATTTTTAAGTACTCAGTAATCTTTAAAAAATAGGAAAATATTCTCCGTAATCTAACGTTTTATTGAATTTTAGAGATTTTGGCTTTAAATTTACTATAGTTATCGCTCATAATTCCGAGAAAGTTTTCGAGTATCAATTGTATCCTAGGAATTTCAATTGTCTTTTACGGGTTTTAAGTATAGGTTTCCTTTTTGTTTCCAATTTCTCTTCGTCTTCGACGTTGCTCACATATTCAGCCCATGTTATCCTCAGTATCCTTCGGTAGAACTACATTTCTTTGAAGAGATTGTCCAGCATATGAGGTAAGAGTTCAGTACTCTTTTCTTTGTTTCTAACGAAAATTTTCTGTTTCTTAATATACTGTTTAGCTTTTGGATACCCCATAATTACAAAAATCGCCATGTTTATACGCTTACAAAAAAGAACTCAAAAATATTTTTAAAATGTTGGTGTTTGATGATTTATGTTAATCTTTATCATTTATGATGAGTAAATATAGTTTTCACTTAATAATAATATAATCTAAAAGGCTGAAAATAATACAGAATTTTAAAAAATTTAAAACCTAATTTTTTCTAATTAAAATTTTAAAAAATGAAAACAATTCATGTAAAAATTCATTATTCATCGATAAAAATGTTTCTTAAGATAATAGTGTCATTAATATATCTTATTTATGAAAGCAATTAAAAGCTTTTTTACTTTGAATAATGCTATTTTAGGATTCAGAACTGATTTTCGGTAATTGGTGTTTGACAAGAACAAATAGATGATTTAAATTATCCAAATTATTGCTTTTAACTAATATAAATATGGAAAGGCTGAAATTTTAATTTCTCGAAATATCATGAAATTAAGTAAGTGGGGGTAACATATATAAAAATAAAAATATATTTTTAGTAAGATTTTGTAGAAAAAAAAAATCAAAAAAACATTCATTTGTGAATAAGCTCTGAAAATGTAATTAAAATACGACAATTATTTGATTTTTGCAAGAATTTCTGAAACAATGTGTTTGTTTTTTACTGTAAAAAAGACGCTAAATTTCTTTGGCCCAACCGCTGACACAAGAAAAACAAGATTTTTAATCAAAATTTCGAAATTGCTAGAAAAGGATTAAAAAATTTTATAATATAATCAAAAAATAATTTGGTCTCTCTTAATAATAACATAAATATTTTGAAGATAAAACTGTTTTTTTTTTCAAGTTTGGAACTTTTTTTTATTATGCTAAGCTCTTTTTTTTATAAGATTTGTGGAGGTACCTACATCTAGTTCTTACCAGTTTATTTAGACTTGATAAGTGTTATGGTTCAGGTTAGGACCAAGGAAGAACAACACGAACACAAAAGTAGAAATAACGAAGGTATATTACACGAAATAATAATACAAGATGTGGAAGGTGTTAGTATGACTGTCAGTCTGGTTTGGAGTGAACTACTATCGGCTCGACTCGATTCTGTATCTAGAC
>CAHIKZ030001890.1:0-20000 GCA_903632075.3 Acanthosepion pharaonis
TATGTAGATATAAATATAAAATAGACATTGAAGTCAACAGCCAGTGGGGACAGTCTCTTTCATGATTAAATGCAATCATCAGGCCATCGGCGGCATTTAAGTATGAAACAGCCTGTATATATATATATATATATATATATATAATTATTTAAATGCGAAAATGTTTTATGCGTATTATTTGAAGGCAACAATGCTGAGGCATCTTCAGACAGAGATTTTACATTTTACAAAAAATTTGATAAAATTAAAAAAAAAAAAGTAAATGCCCTGTACAACCAGCAAGAATTACTGCTGAAAACACCCAATATCACATCACTAGGTTCGGCTGGTAGATCTACATGTGTAACCTAAATGCTGGTAAATTATAATAAAACATATTTTTCTCTCAAACTGGGCAAACAGTGTTTCTCAAAACAAATTTAATTAGTTGTAATTTAGTGGTGTTAATTTTGTAGAGCTAAGCTTTCAAATGTAATTTAATTTACGACTAGGGCATCACTCTGCATGCCTTGCTCCTGATATAAATAAATTGTATATACGTATCCATGTATATACTCAGTTTGACTCCCTACCGAAAATATTCTAAGGATCAAACCTCGGAACACTGATCTTTGCAGTGGATCTAGCCCGAAACATTTTAACTATATTCATATATCCAAATTAAATCAAAATTTGCTACCCAGGAAATTAATGTGCCAAATATCAGAGACTTAACTGATTCAAAGGAAATTTTCAGTATTTGTTCAACAAAGAATGACTTTTATATTTTATTTTATTAGAAAACTTTGAAAATAGTTTCAGGGTTTCCCAGTCGATATCTCGTGTGTAGTTTTTTTTTTTTTTTTTTTTTAATTTGGTGCGATTTTTTTTTTATAGTTATATGAAAAGAAATCTCTGAAGATGTTATGTAGTTAAAAAGAAAAATATGCAATGTCAAGTGATAACATAGTCAAAATTTTATCCCGAACTTTACCAAAAATAATTGAATAATTTTTTTACTTAAGTCGGTGCTTTTATATAATAAAACATATTTTTCTCTCAAACTGGGCAAACAGTGTTTCACAAAACAAATCTCAATTTCCCCGTGAGATTTTTGAAATGCATCTCGTTGCTCTTCGTAACAAAGATCCTTCATTAGTAAATAGAGATTTCTTTGAAAAGTGAAAATTTTTAAAAGAATGAAAGGTTCTCCTGCTTAAATAAATGTTTTCATGTTTAAGCAAAAAGTAAGCATTAAGAATACAAACTCTGTTAATTAATTCTGAAATTTACTGACTTCGAAACACGTTTTTCAGACAAATTTTAGATATTTAAGCGATTTTAAATTTTTTTTTTTAATTATTTTCCGTCAAAATGGCGGTTTAATGAATGGTGACTGAATATGACAATGCCTAAAATGCCTGAAAACTTTATTTACATACAGAAATTCATTTTTTTTAATACGGATTTGCTTTAGGCTATTATCTTTCTAACAAATTCAAAATTTAACGTCAAAGTCATTTAAAATGCGTATTTCAGAATGTTTGCTTCGGTTTATATATATATATACATACGTATGTTGTTTAGAACGGTCAATTTCTGATTGAGATACTTGCTCTAATCCCCCGATGGTCGATTTGCAGTGATGATTTGTTGATTTCTATCGACCTGAACAGTCGTTCCTAGCGTCCTCACCTTTGGAAAGTGTCTTGAGACCATAGTAATAGTCAACACGAATCATGTCAATGAAACTGACTACAAGGAATTTTAAGGAATGTTGCGCTTGCATAAACCCACAAATTGTAGTGACCGAGAATTTGAGCGAATTGAACTTGTTGCAAGTGCTGATCACGTTAGCTTTCTCTCTCAGTAATATGTGCGGGTAATGTAACGGATAGCGGCTTGGAATGAAAAATCGGAGTTCGGATTCCAGTCAAGCTCATTACATTCTTTTACGCTCAAAGGAGAAAATTTGAATCCATCTGTCCCCCAGCCCAGCTATTGCTTACATGTTAGAACTTGTTTATGAAAAATCCCTGTTATCACTTTAAAAAAAAAACATTTGTTCATACAATCCAAAATATGTCGGTTTTAAATAACCAACAAAGTGTTTATAACCCGTAAAAAATTACTAATCACTGCGCAGCATAGGTTCAATCGAAACCACAATCGGACTCTTTAGGCGTTGAAGAAACACAAATGTCTCTGAGCAGGCGTCTGGAACAGGGTGTGTTTCTTCACCCTTGGTGAAGACACTGTAGGAACTACATATGGTTGTTATCGATGGTTCTAGTGCTTTCGACCCTTCCCCGGTCATCTTCAGATGAAAAACATATCAGAAATTCCGGAAGAAAGAAGATGAAGTTTTTTGACATATCGGTCACTCAATACAAGCATCACTCGAGATACAGGCTTATTGAATAGAATTGATTATTGACGTAAGAATTTTAGATTATGAGGAACTGTAGGATAGATACCAGTTGTCCCGGGGCCTGATGAGGTTAACATCGTAGTGCTCTAGGAAGCGTCTTTTCGGAAGTTTGTTCCACAAAGTAGAGTCTCTTCGGAAGAATCTGTAAGAAGGTGACTTTCTTACCAATGGGATACGAAGAGAATGGAGATGGTTCGCCACCTATGTATGACGAGTCTTGTCTGTAATGATCTGAACTAGTGTAACTAAGGAATGTAGCCCGTCTGAAAATTTTCCCTGGAAATAGCGATAACCTTGAGACGTACGTCTGTAAGAAAGTGGTTGTAGTGTAGTATAATTCATTATCTACAAGCCCTTTCTTATACACGTAAGCCCTTTTGAACTCTCAGTGACAGAAAGTGATGATAAGGTAGCAATACTCTATTTTTTTTTTTACTTGGTCTGATTCTTGTAAAGGCCATGTGGTATCAGGTACTCTCTGGGATGGTATAAGAAGCCGGACATGTTTCCAACATTTTTAACGATTCATTTTGTATATGAGCTCTACCTTATGTCTTGCTTAATTCGTCTCAATAGACGATCCAAAGGCTTCTCTGAGGGTGCAAACATTAATCATGTCTTATAAGAATTCAGGCTTACGTCGGTAAGGTTGAAAAGTTATTGGTTTGTGTTTGAGCAATTGAAAGTTACAAGCTGTTTTTTCTCTATCAGATTATTAAAGCTATCTCAGAAGAGATCCATTTTTGCGGTGTAAATACTGAAGCTATGTTATCTACCAAAAGAACTAATACGATGTCGGTTTGAGATCTCTATCTATAAAAGGCAGGATGTGTGTGTGTGTAACGAATGCACGGCCGCAATTTTCGACAGATTTGCACCAAAATTCACATGCACATGCTCCAAGTTTGTGAAAAGGCCAAGACCGATTTTGCATTTCACAACTCCCATCGATTGTGGAAATAATCGATTTTTTTATGCTTCTACGGCAGTTTTCATGTAGTTTGCGGCCATTTTCTACTGGCCAGAGTGAGAGCCAACAGCTGACTGACACGAATGTTAACTAGCATGCTAGCCTGCAAAAGAATCGATAGCTGCATTCGTCACAAGTGGAAAAATTTAAATCTGCATGGCACTTGACTCCAATTGGCTCATTCGCTTGCTTAAACTCAACGTTGATTCTGATTCCGCAGAACTGGGTTGGGTGTGAAAAAGTATTTGTTGTTAACATTCTTTTTTCATTCAGTTTTTCCAGTTACGAGTCCTTTTTTAAAGCTGATTGTTTTGTGTTCATTTTGTTTTTCGTAACGGATTTAATGTTTATTATAGAGCTTAGAAAAAATTTGCAGTGTGAGTTAGGCAAGAAGTAAGGCATGTATCAACATCATCACGGCAAAGGGAACTCCTTTAAAGGCAAGGAAGGGCAAAAATATTTTAAGTCAAGTGATAGCGATTACGGTATGAGTCGTACGATTTTTGAATCAAGCACGGGCAACGCCGGGCCATGCTGCTAGTCATCTGATAAATATAGAAATTTCAGAAACCTAAGAAACAAAGAAGCAACCATTTATTCCTCAAAATGTACAAAATAATAGAAAGAACATAATCAATTAACAATAATTCTCCTTTGTTGTCTTTAATAGTACATATCATCTTGTATGTGCCGTGTCCTTTCAGAAAGTAGGCGATCATAGCGCTTTACCTCCTTCTGTTCCATGTAGCTCTCAATAAGATTTGATTCTTGTTAATTCTCCTTAAGCCCGTTAAGTGTGCCATGTGTTGCTTTCCTTTGTCCTCCTTCCCTTCTATCCGCCCTGTGAGTATCAGATTTTCCAAGACCTCCTTTCCCATTACGTGTCTCAGTAATTTCAGCTGCCGCTGATATTAAGTACAAGTTTCTTTTGCATATACATACATACATGTATGTGTGTGTTTGTGTGGACTCCGTGCAGGAATAATTAACATGTTATTAGTCTGATTCTCTATGCCAGCAAGACGCAGAAATCATTAATTATTTATTCACTGATAAAATACACCAGTTCTGGTGACTGTTGTATCAAATATTAATGTCGTTATTAAGATTTTTTTTTCATCGACGTCTCCGCTGGAAACACGTGTTTATAACAAAATCTCATCATAATGAAAGAAATTAAATAATTTGTTCATTGCGAGAATTGCATAAAACTTTTATTATGCGTGTGTATGCCTATATAATGGTTTCACATGCGCAGACGACTCTATGTATTCTGCACTTACATGAACGAATATATATATATATATATATATATATATATATATATATATATATATATATATAGTGGGAGATTATAGTTTGTCCAACGAGAGAAAAGTATATATTTTAAAGAGAAGATGCGGTAAACTTTTTAGATTATAATGTAGATTTATTTTATATATTATATTTTATTTTATATATTTTACTAGACGTGTTTCGGACATGTCACCTTCATGAATGGTTATTTCCACATATTATTTAAAGGAATTAATTTTGTCTTATGTTGACTATTCTAACCATTGTCTTTTGTGTGTAGTGTAATCTTGGACTGGTGGAAGAGCGCTCCTTTGCTTTAGAGATAATAAAACCATTAGGATTGTCAAACAAAAGGGAAAAGATAAGGCTTTTATTCGTATTGTTTTATGTCCTGTTATTTCATAAACCCTCCTCCATTATTGCACTATGTGTGTATTTTGTTAGTATGTGTATTCGTATTCCTTCTCCATACATATATATTGTTTTATTATATGGAAATAGTATATACTATATATACACACTTTATGTTGTGTGTAGGGTTCGTGTGTGTGTATGTGTGTGCGCAAAAAAGAGATGGAGAGACAGAGAGTGTGTGGTCCGTCTATTGAGTTCGCTTTTGCTAATGTGTATATATATATATATATATATATAGCGTAACCCGGATATAAGAGAGTTGTCGGGACCGAAGAAGTAGTCTCTTGTATCCAGGTTTCTCTTATATCCGGGTTTGGTCTATTTTATATACATTAACACAGGCTCTAATTTGGGACCAGAGAAAATCTCTCTTATATCCGGGTCTCTTATATATATATATATATATATATATATAAGCAGCATTAAATTACCAAATTATGCGACAAAGGTAAACTTACGATTAAGCCACTATATCAAACAGACGAATACTCTTACCTACAAATACAAGAAAATAACTTCATAGACAAATTCAAATCATCACTAAACAAACCATAGCCCCAACACACATAAACACCCACCATATGCATATAGTGGCAAAAAACACTAGTCGGACCATAAACCAATCATAAAATACATGTAGTTACTGTATAGACTTCTTCATAAAAATATAATATATATCTATGGAGAACGAATATATACACACATACTGGCAAATACAAACACACTAGACGAACCACGTGCACAAACTGAACACACCATACAAAGTATGTGTGTATATATATATATATATATATATATATAGCAAAAAGATAATCGTATTTAACTGCTTGTCTTGAATAAAATATCTCATGCATATACACTCCTGATCAAAAGTTTAAGACCACTTGAAAATTTTTTTAAGAGGACTGTTTTTCATGGAAAAGTTTTAAACATTTCTTACTTCAGGTTACTAATTTTATAACCTAAATGGTTATGTAGACAAAAAGTTATAATCCGAACATTTTATTGAGAAATTGACATTTTATTGAGAAATTAACATTTTTATAAAATGAGGCGTTTTACACTTGATAAAAATTATAAGACCAGGTGGTATAAATTGTTAGACCTAGGGTAATTCCAATGTTTTTAGTTCAGCTAGAGATTAACAATCACTGTGTAAAGGTGTCACCATGCCTAAAGCAAGTAAACTTACCGAAGTTGGGCGTGCTCGAATTCTAGATTTCCATAATCAAGTTTTGTCACAGCGGGCGATAGTCGCTAAGGTAAATCGCAACTAAAACTGTAATTTGCAACTTTCTAAAGGACAGTGTGAATTATGGAAACGCAAAGTCTACTGATAGGCCCCAAAAAATTTCTCCAGCATTGAGTAGGAGAATAAGACGGGTTTTTGTTAAAGCAAGTGGACTTTCTTCTAGTCAAATTAAGGCAGCCACAGATGCTGATTGCAGTCCAGTAACCATCAGACGACACTTACGACAAAAAAGCATGGTAAATAAAAAGCGCAAACAAATTACTCGGCTGCTTCCATGTCACGAAGTGAACCGTTTAAGGTTTGTTCGTGAATACCAAACATGGAACATTGAGAAGTGGAAGAAAGTCCTGTTTTCTGATGAGAACAAAATGCAATCTAGATGGTCCTGATGTCTTCCAACGGTATTGGTATAACAAAAGCATGCCTCCTGAAATTTTCTCCACACGTCATACTGGTGGAGGGTCCCTAATAATATGGGGTGCCTTTTCTTACAGAGGGACAATGAATCTCCAGGTGGGTGCAGGGTCGTCAGACAGCGGCTGGTTATGTTAGCATGCTACAAAAAGCATCGTTGGTGACGGAGGGCCATCGTTTGTGTGGGGATGAATGGTTATTTCAACAGGATAATGTTGCAATCCACGCTGCATGCCGGACCTTGACCTTTCTACAAAAAAAAATGGACTCCCTCTCTTGAGACATCCTACATGCTCACCGGACTTGAACCCAATTGAAAATGTTTGGGGATGGATGGCAAGAGATTTTTATCGAAATGACAAACAATATTTAAAAAAATCTTCGGAAGCTGGAGCAATATTCCTCGCAGCTTAATGGAAACACTAATTTCTAGCATGCCCCAAAGAATTTTTGAAGTCATCGAAACCAGTGGAGGTCATTATTAAATTTGTTTGTCGAATGTTTTCGTACACTTTTCCTACAATTTCGTAAAAATTTTTGTCTCTGTTCTTATAATATTCATCAAGTGTAAAACGTCTCATTTTATAAAAATGTCAGTTTCTCAATAAAATATTCGGATTGTAACTTTTGTCTACATAACCTTTTAGATTATAAAATTAGTAGCCTTAAGCAAGAAATGTTTAAAATTTTTCCATGAAAAACAGTTTTTTTAAAAAAAATTCAAGTGGTCTTAAATTTTTGATCAGGAGTGTATATATCGTATTTTTAATTTTTTTTACAAAAGTAGATATAAATTCATGCAACTATATGGAAGTGTAAGTTACTGTTTACGAACGAATAAATAACGAACGGGAAATGATTTGTTTATTTCAACATACTGCTATTTGCATGTATGAATCTCTGATGTAATGATCTACACTCTGATAAAGTCTGACTAATGCATGATGGCCGCTAGCAAGGCCTTGTATATCGTACTACTTTAACTAACTGACATTCGTTTGTTTGTTTTTTTTAGTCTTTTATTTTGTATTTTTAATATAAAAATGAATTTTAAAAATGTAAATAAAATAGCATTTTAAACTAGAAGTCTGCATAAACAGATTCTTGTCTTAGCCGAATTCAAGATAACTATGAAGTAAAAAAATTATCAAGGTCTGTGTTTATTACTCATTAAATATGAAGCATACTTTATACAAAATTTTCAAATGCTTTGTATATTTTACGCACATCATATTAAAACGACTTGCAAATATTAATCAGGCAAAATAAACAAAGGGTGCTGAATTGCTACATAATATCTGCCCCCCTCATATGGACGTGAAAGCTAGACGATTTCCTCACAGAAAAATCAGAAGCGACAGACATAGATCAGACAGTTATTTGACATGCGAGATACACGCTTAGGCGATCACGCATTTTTCGATACATGACTGACGAGGCAGATTTTTTCCCACAGTAAGTTGCTATTACTTTCTGCGGTAGACCAGATGCCATCCAAGGCTATAGAACCCGGTCTGTCCTATTTAAGCATAACTGCGTAGTGATGAAGAGGATTCAATACTTTCCCAAGGATGTGCACGTAAGTGAATGTAATGGATTCGACTGGAATTCGAACTTGGATTAATTGGTTGCAATCATTACTCCATTTTGTTTTTCCTCCATTACTCCACCGTGCCTCCTCCATTCTCCACCGTGGTTCTCGTTACTCCAAATGATGCCTCCTCAACTCCACCGTGCCTCCTCCATTACTCCACCGTGCCTCCTCCATTACTCCACCGTGCCTCCTTTCGAAGGATACTGTTAAGAAAATGAACCTAATGCCCACCATCGAAATTTGAATTCAGTATTCCATTCGCAATTTGCGCCGATAATCACTAGGCTACGCGTATATCCTTATTAATTGAACACAACCCTGTCAAAATAATAATTGCTCATTTAATATGCTGTATTTTGATGTTGTGTATATATATATATATATATATATATATATATAAAAATATTGTGTATGTTTGTTTGTACAAAGCACGTAAGTGAACGTAATGGATACGACTGGAATTCGAACTCGGCTCTCTGATTCCTCAATCCGACATAATAGACTCAATAGACAGACATAGATATTATTCTACAGCAGATGAGAATAGCATGGAATAAACATAGGAGTAACGAGAAAATTTTAAAATGAACATTTTAATTAAATTTCAATCAGTACATGGCTCACGAGCCACCTAAGTTAGTGATTTACCGTTAAAATATTTATAATGAATGAAACAGGAGGTGGTAGGAAGTGATGATAAGGCGGATATATAACAACTGAACTTTTCCTTAAGATTGCAGTGTTAAAAGAAAGTGGGCAACATTTAAACTAAAAAGACATTAATTAACATCAAAAAGAGATTAAATTTCTGGGAGGTATAAGAAATGAGGGCTTGGAAAATTTAACGCCCACGATATCTTGAATTGAAGAAGGGACAGAGAAACACAGTGTGTAACTGACCTATAGTTTTTGAGTACGAATAACAGAGCCATTACAAATGGTGGTAAAATATCAAATATCATGATTCTCCACAACTACATCCTGCACATGAAAATTTCGTTCGGTTTATTAAGAAAAATAAGATAAATTTTTTTAGCATTATAATTGCAAAATTATATATGTGCCTATTTGTTCAAGTATCTTATGACGTTTTAAAATAATCTTATAATTCCGTTCTGCTAGAATGTTTTTTTTTTTATTTCTCAGCAAATAACTTCCCTGTGCACATGGAACTTTTTTTATATTACTTATACAGCATAAATGATAATTCGAAGAGTCAATATCTGGTACATACTGCGGATAAATGAAACTTGCCCTGTCAAAATTGAATCATGACTGTCTGGTCACCAAAGAATGACGTTTAATGTAATTCTGATTAGATATTAAAACTAATCGCTAGAATACTTCTAGATTATTTTGGTCAATTGGTACTTTGTGTCTAACTGGGAGGTGTATTTGTTTTAGTCAGTAGTTTGTCACCTGCTTAAAGAATTTTCGAAAAAACAATCTCCCAAACCCATTGTGACCAGAGCAGAACCTTGTTTTGAATGAATAAATTTCTTTTTTACAGTTTTAGTTAACCTACTATCTCTTGCATTCGATATTGTGGTAAACTAGCCTCTGTTTACTGCTTATTAATATCTATTTTAAAACAAAAACCTTTTAATAAGACCCGGTCAATTTATTTTACTTTTCTTGTCTAAGTTATACATGACAGCTGTTAATATAACCAAGATTTTACTATGTTTGTGGTGTTTTGAGTATGTTGGCGATCTTCTGTGTCATATAATGTTGGCTATCTTCAAATGATGTATTTTATTTGATCGCTATTAATCTAGTTGATTTTATAATATCTTCAAGTGTTTGTAAAGTTTTACTGAAGGCCGAAACGTTGTGATAACAACGATTAGAACAATAATCAGAATGAAAATATTGTAAATAAACTTTTTTTCCATGTTCCTATTCATATGACAGCTGTCACGATACAATCAAAAATAATCTTTCTAGACTAAACGCTTCTCGTGCCATCTTACAAGAAAATCCGTACTAACATCTTGACCAACGGAATGTTAGTACATTTATTATCAGTTGTTCATTTCATATTCAATTTTTGTTGGCTTCGGTAAACATGCAAGGCAAGAAAACTAGTTTGTGGGGGGGGATGTTTTTTTTTTTTTCTTCAATATTTCTGTATTAAACAATAACATATTTTCCTCCATCAAATTCGTTTTTTTCTTTTTTTTTTGCACTTTAAGATTAAACTATATTACAAGACACTTGCTACACACGACAGATTTTTTTTTTTTTTACAAGAATTGCAACATGGTTGAACTTTATGAAAGTAAAAACATTTCATTAAATTAATATGCTTTCGGACCAGCATATCTATCTTGATGCTATATACATACATCGTTTCAACCATTGTATCCTCCGGCCTTCTTCAGGCGCTTGTTTTCGACTCGGTAACCTAGAAGTTACGCACCGAACTCTTTATTTCATCCACGAGGGTATATTGCTTTCATCCCACTTTCAATAGTTCGGGGAGGGTATTTTATATCACTTAATACTGGCCAGTTTTCTTCACCTTTGTGTCGCTTGTCCGTCTCTTCTACTGCCGCTTCTACTTTTACGAAAGGTTACTGAGTGCAAAGACAAATATCTAAAGTCGGCCGGGGGTTACAACGATCCTAACGTTGTAAGTGTAATAGCACGATGAGCGAGGCATATAATAATGATAATTCCTCATTGCAGGAATACTGACAAAATGTTAGACGCATGCAATCATATGGAGTAACAGATATTCTTACAAACTTTCTCAATAAAAGAAAAATTGAACAATTCTTTTTCAGTATTTATGTATACAGCAGCAAGATAATTTTTAAGCAATTTCCAATCAAATGGGCATACTTGATATTTAAATATATAAATTTTAAAAAGTGTATAAAATATTATTTGACGCTATTTTTTTTTTTTTTTCAATATGCAATGAACGGGAGCCCTCATGAGTCGGATCGAAAAATAATTTAAAAAGTCAGAACAAACGGAGTGGCCTTAATAAATAAATAATAATCCTGAAAATAATTAAACGCCCTCCCTCTCTTTTTGGACTTCTAAATTAAGAAAAATAACAAACGACATTGTTATAGTGATACGTATATAAATTTTTCGATTTTGTAATACTCTCTAGCGTTATCCCAATATTATGATGATGCTTTACTAAACATAGCTTAGATGTGGCACAAGACCGTAAATTTGGAGCACCCAGTGACAATCGAACTCAATACTCAGTCGTAATTGATATAGCTAGACAAGCTTGCTAATTATTATACCGTATCGAAGTTTCCAAATATGATGATAATAAATAAATATAATATCCTATGTGACGAAAGTTTCTCTTTAATCAAGTCAATAATTTTGTTTTCTCAATCCTCTGGACAGACAGTCTTTATTTAATGTCATCATCACTCTCTACGGAGTCGTTTGTTTTTTCCTGTATGTATTTCTTCTTATGACAGAAGTGATTTTTTTTTTTCAGTTTCATTTTCTCCATTATATTTTGAAATTTCACCCAAAGCTGATAATGACACTAAAACGCAACGTGTTACTAGGAGTGGAAGAGAATGAAAAGACTTTAGTGAGAAGATAGGGAAATAAAAGAAAACGTTTCAAGAGTATGGCGATTGGCGTTGCATTTAAATTTTCGAAGAATGTAGGTGACAAGGAAGCAAGAAATCGGTAGGTATTTCGAGAGGCGAGAACAGTAAATATTAGAATGGATCTTAGTTTTGTTTCTATTTCAACAGTAAAACTAGGAGAACTAATAGCGAATCTAGTAGTATGCTTAAATTAAGGTGGTCGACATACCAAAGGAGGAACACATTGTTTTAATGCAGTGCTTAACTGCTTATAGAGCCCAGTCTACGGTGCTGTTTAACACATAACCGGGGTGAAGAGACAGAAAATAGTTCATGGCTTTCCAAAGAATATTAATGTGAAAGTGAACACAGAAGTCTAGGTCGGATATCATGTCTCCGATTCCATTTCCAGAGCCAATAACCGTACTCTACCAGCACTTTCTACACGATAATTATTTAAAAGTATGACACTGGTTAAGATTTCATTGTTGCCAAAGTCTAAATAGCTCTGCCCAAAACAACTTGAACATTTTCTTTTCCTCAGTTTCTAGAGAAATTACCGAAACTGAATATTCATTATAAAAATGCAACGACTGTAGGCTTTCAACCGCGTAGATTCTTCTCTGTAGTATAAGACCAGGGACTTAACCACCTCAAATGTTGTTAGCATGCTTTTCGTAGGAAGTAGGACATTACGGTGCTGCGTTACTAACCGATTTATAATTCTGTTGTTTAATTAGACAAATGTGTCAACCAAATGAGTTTGAACTGTTATTAACTTCCATATTTTTTTTGAAGGATACCGTTGAGAAAATGAACCCAATGACCACCGCCGAAATTTGAATCCAATACGTCAATCCCAGTTTGCGTTGATAGGCACTAGGCTACGCGTATATCCTCATAAATTGAACATCATCCTGTCAAAATAATAATAGCATACAGACTTTAAATTGCTAGTTCACAATTTGATTTAAATTTCGAGTTAGAATAAAACTAATATATATATATATATATATATATATATATATATATATATATATGCCAGCCTAGATGACCGCTTAAATTCATGATGTCTGGGAACCAGTGAAAGCAGCTCATCAGTGCAGTTACCATGAAAGTATTTGTAAAAAAAGACAGAGGGGGGCAACGGCACGTCTGTGAGAGAGCGGCTGCAGACGATATGCCAGATCAGGGCCAATTATATTGCATATCTCTCTTTGGATTTTATCAAGAACCTTGAGACAAACAGAAGGGGCTCCAGATCATATATGGCGGTAATACTCCATACAAGAGCGAATGTTCGATTTGGAGATTTGAAGGATCGACTCCGGCGAAGAAAACTTCCTGGCGCGGCACATGGAGCCAACTTTCCTAGCGGTGGACGAAGCTATTGACTCAATGTATTCGTTCCATCTCAGGTCAGCGGATGATATGAGGTTAGTTTTGTCGGCGACACTAGATTTGTTTTTGAGGCAGGAGTAAATAGTTGTCTTCCGCATAGATGCCTACTTGAGAACCCATGACATCAGGAAGATCGTTAATGAAGATAAGGAACAGGACCAAGGATAGAGCCTTGGGGAACACCTGCCTTCGTGGGATAGGAGCTGGAGGAGAATTCGATGTGAACGACCTTCAATGTACGGTTCGACAGGAATCATTCTGTTAAGTTGAACAGTCGACCTGTAATTCCGTAACCCTGAAGCTTGCGAAGAAGGCCGTCATGCCAAACCCTATCAAACGCTTTGGAGACATCAAGAGCTACGGCACGAGCTTCTCCGTTATTATAAAGGTCTTGGTAAACATTTTCAGTTATGGCCGTAAGCACATGAGCTGTAGAACGGGCAAAACGGAAACCATATTGCTTGTCGGAGAACAGATTATGGGATGTAATGCGCATAACCACTTCGGCGTTGATTAAAGCTTCAAAGACTTTGCCGAAGTGTGTAAGGAGACTGATAGGATTGTAATTAGAAGGATCAGAAGGGTCTCAAGAGTTCTTAAGGACAGTAACAACGGATGAGGACTTCCAACAGGGTGGAAAACAAGAATCATTGAGGCAGTAGTTATATAATTTGTAGAGGGCAGGGGCCATTACAGGCGCACATTTCTTCAGGACAATGGCTGGTATCCCATCTCCACCACTAGCTTTGTGGGAGGTCTAATTTAGACATGATGCCCAGAATCGATGACGGGGTTATGTGCAAGTCACTCAATTGAGCCTCAGTTCGAAGGGAGAAATCGGGTGTAGGTACACCGGAAGAGTCGAGCGTTGAATTGAATTTCCGAGCAAAGCATTCAGCCTTGTCGGCAGAAATCAGAACTTCAAACTGTTTGAACAGAGGAGGTATAGAGAGTTTGCTATTGTTAAGTACGCTCTTGCAGTGACGCCAATAATCCTTGGAGCTGTTCTTTCATTCGAACAGCAATTAGTGACTTTGCTTCATTGACGATACGCTTACACTTGTTACGGGCAAAGAGACGTCTATTGCAATCAGACATGTCGCTACGATAAATGTGGAAAAAGTGATTCCTATGAGCAATGGCAGCTGAGCAAGCAGCGGAGAACCAAGTGAAGGAGCGCGATTTGACCTTATATTTATTTCCTTGAGGGGATGAAATCCTCGATTCCAGCTTTAACACAGGAGGAGACCTCGGAAGCACATTCTTGAACGGTGAGCGTGAAGAAAACGTCCCAGGGGACGTCGCGATTGAAATCCCGGAACGAGTCCCGGTCTGCTCGTTGATAGCAGAACGATGTTCTAATGGTAGGAGGTTCTTTGCAGGGGGTGGAGTTGAAGGAGATGCTGACAGACACTACAGCGTGATCGGAGTTGACAAGAGAGCAGAGCTGCGTGGCGCTACGGGACTCGGGGATGGAGGTAAAACATAGATCAAGAAGAGAAACCTTACCATCCAGATTGTAGGGAAAACGTGTGGGGAAGTCAACTATTTGCGTGAGGGATTGAGAAATGTAAAAAGTAAGGATTTGTATGCCTGCAAGGTCAGTAGTAGCGTTATTAAGCCACTTGGTATGATGAGCGTTAAAATCGCCAAACACAAATATGCGAGCAAACGGATGGAGAAAGAGAGAGCCTTGTCAATGAACGCTTTTAATAGAAGAAGCATAAGCATGTTGAAATTTATACAAAATTACCTGGATTTTAAATCTGGTTCTTAACTGTCTCTTCGAAACTGCTTCGCTGTTTGGTAGCCATGTGCAAGTTGCCGATTGCACTTCATTATAGCCCCGCTGTACTCAAAATGCGGTTTGTGTTGTGCACATCCATAAGCATTTGAGTGACAAACTTAAGCTACTTCGTGGTGTCTGTCAGCATTCTCTGGAAATCCACTGCACAGACACATTTGTTCATCCAAGAGACAGCATTAAACTTCGGGTAATACTATAGATCAGTTTAATCAGTGCAATAATGATTCTTCTGGAAGACATTCTTTAAACCTTGTTTACGTGAATAGTAGCAGCTAAACTCTCACTAAGGTCAGGTTCTTGATTTTGTTTTTCATGTTTCCGATGTAATTGCTGTCAACTCTGATGACCCATTTCTTTACTTTGTTTACATCCTTTGCAGCTTTTCCATAAATATTCACTGACTTTCTTTGAATATCTATAGAATGTTTCTTCTCTGAAAAACAAAAATTAAACCACAGGTACCTGCTTTCCAGGTATGACCAAGGCGGCGAATATTTTAAAAGAAGAATAAGATAAAAAAAAAAAAAGATAAATCGCTCTCTTGATTTAAAAAGAACTCTGATTTATGAATCTCTTCAGTGAAATATTCCTTTAGGACTGCATTTTCTTATCTATGAATTCGCATACCGCCTTGGATAAGACAGTACACTTATTTCCCGTTGTCTTATTAACCTATACCTAGCGAGTTATCACTTTCGGCGCTGATAACAGTCATACTGCCAACACATCCTGAAATTCTGAGTCATGCTTTTAAAATGAAATTAGAAAAGCGCTGCATTCTTGTCCGACACTCATGCCGTAATGAACAAGCCACATATACTCCAGTTAAGACGAATAAAGTATGATAATATGTGTGATTAGTGTCATTTCTAAAGATATGAGCAAGATGGCGATGGCGAAAGATTTCGATATCTTTTCGGTGATTCCATTAGAATGACCGCTAACAACACGGCATATTCCTGAGTTGATTACAGTAAGTTAATGAAATCTGTGATGGGCGCTCAGATACAAAATATTCGGCGCCAGAGAGTAACCAATATTAAACGAAAAATGTACACTTGTAAACGGCGTACTTGTTCAGAAAGCCGAAATGTTCTGATTAGAATCTGATAACACTGAAGGAAAATACATACAAGTGTGTGTGTGAGTGTATGCGTATAAATTGACTTTCATATATTGGTATACACATTTTATAAAATTACCTGGATTTCAATACGAGGATGGGCTTTTACCTTCCCTTGCCCTATATATCTATGTGTATGTATCTATATGTCTGTCTGTCTATCTATCTATATCTCTGTTTACATAGATCTCTGTCCTTATGTGTATCTATCTCTATGTACATGTCAGTCTCTCTCCATCCGTGTGTGTATGTTTATATATATATATATATATATATATATATATATATATATATATATATATATCCATCCCTATGTGTATCTCTATATATCTGTCTGGTGAAAAATCTTAAGCGTTTAGTCCTTCCGCAAATCTTCTTCTCTAGGAGGAAAAAAAAGTCAAGAAACATACGTCGTTTACAATTATACATCATGAAACAACTGATAGTACATTATTCAGGTTGACGAAGTTATTTCTAAGGGCGAAACCAGTAATATAGAATTTTCTTACATTTTCTTTTGTTACTATGATTAGTCAGATATTGTTTATGTATCCTATTCTTCTCCACTTATATATATTGAACAATAAAAATATTAAAAATTGAAATCTTCAGACACACTGGGTTGTATATTGATGTTCCTTCGTTTTTATTATCATTTCATTTAGATTTCTCTCCTAGTTTCGGTCAACATGGGCATCATCAGGAGAAAAATAATCTTCTGCTTGCTGGTAGCAGTGAACTATAAAAAATGAATGTCTTGATGGACAAAATGAACTTTTGTCTGTAGTTTTTATTTGTTTTGTTTTTTTTTTTTAAACATGAATTTTAGTCAGTACTTGTGTTGGTCAAACAGTCTCTTTTAAGTTATTTGAGGTAAGAGGTGGATGGATTCATGCTACTCTGAATTCCCTTGGTCATTTTGACAGATTTATTGGTTCCTGGAAAGGGGGTGTGTCTCTGTTAAGTGTGTGTGTGTTATTTGGTTCTTAAGGAGTGAGTAAGTATGATGTATGCAAGCGTGTATATTACTATGGGTGTGTATTATCATTTGGCTCATTAGGGAGTGAGTGAGTCTGATGTACGTAAGTGTGCATATTCGTGTGGGTGTGTGTATAAATGTGAGGTCTCAACACCTCCATAACCATGTCTGTCTTGTGTGGGTGAGAAATGTGGGTAGGTTTTTATTTGTCGGGTTATATACTCGCCCGACCGGATAGTACGTTTTTAAACGTTGCACCCACTTATTTTCATGGAACTCTCAAATCTTTCTAATGTTATCTGCTCTGGACTTTTCTATTCGCTCAATTATAGTGAGTTTAGCATGGGTTTTAAAATCGTGTTTTTTTTTTTTTTTTAGGCGGAAATGTTGTTCTACGGGTAATAATCTTTCATGGGGAGTCGACTTAATTCGATTGCGATAATTATTAATTCTGTAGCAAAAAGGCCATTCAGATTTTCCTACATATTTTTTCTGGCATAGTGTGCATTCCAGGAGGTAAATTATGTTATGACTTCTACAGTTAGTCGTGGTAGATTTTGAAAGTAGAATTAGTGACTGAGCTACTGAATGAATTCGTGTGACTAATGTGGTTGGAGCATAAGCGTCTTTTGTTGTTACATGGTTGGGAAAATCCTGTTTTTGTTGTTGGTTTAATACAGATTACCTTGTCCGCTGAAATGTGGTTACTACTTATGATTTCTTTTAGGTTCTTAGGTCTACGATATGCTAGAAAGCCTATTTCCTCAAACAATTTTTAGGTCTGGTTTGAGATGTAGTATTTGCCAGAGACTTTTGATTATTTGGGATAGTGAAAACACAGTGGGGTTGAAAGTGGCTACTAGAAGGATGCGACTGGGTTTATTTTTAATCTCGTACGTTAAGATGTCTTCTCTATGTGTGGAAATTGCCTTATTTATTTGTTCCCTGATTAGGTGTTGTTTATAGCCATGTGTTGTGAATTGATACACCAGATTTTCAATGTGTTTATTTAGTTAGAATATATCCTTCTGAGTCTAAGTGCTTGTGAATAGGGAAGGTTCTCTTTGAGGTGTTTAGGGTGGGAAGACTTAAAGTGTAGATAGTTGTGGGTGTCGGTGATTTTAGTGTTTAGTGTCGTTTGTAGTTTCCTGTTTTCATCTATGTAAATGCGGGTGTCTAAAAATGCTACCGATCTTGTGGATTTTTCATAGTCAAACTTAATTGAGTCATGCACTGTGTTTAAGGTTATGAGGAATTGGATAAGTTTGTCGTCACTACCCCTGTATACAAAGAATATATCATTGATATATCCTGCATAGAATACACAGTCGTTACCAATCAGGGGATAGATATGGATCTCCTCAAATGTTCCCATGAATATTGTAGTATATGATGGAGCTGCATTGGTGCCCATGACACAGCCTCTTATTTGCAGGTAGTGTGCTTGCTCCATGAGTTTTATGATAACTTCTGTGGGGAGGGGTCTTGTTCCCTTCTTTTAGTAAGAGCTTCCTGAAGGGCGGTTATCCCTATGATGTGTTTAATGTTTGAATAGAATGATCTTACGTCCATAGTCACTAGAATAGCATTCTCTGGAACTGTTTGTATGTGATTAATTTTGTTTAGTAGATCTGTTGTGCCTCCGATGTCGAAGTTTACTTCTTTAGCTAGGGGTTGTATGTAATGGTCTACGTATTTGGAAATTTTGGTCGTGTGGCAGTTGAATGATGAAATGACCGGCCTTCCTGGGTTGTTGCTTCTGTGTATTTTAGGAAGGAGATAGAAGCGAGTAAGTGTGATGTTTGTGGCTGTAAGTGTTGTGCATGTTTCCTTGTCGATTAGATTGTTGCGAAGCATTATGTTTAGTGAGCTAGTTTAGTGAGCATTATGTTTAGTGAGCTAGATAATTGTTGGTCTCTTCAATGTATTCTTTGATTCCCCAGATCACTGTGGTAACCTGTTTGTCAGCCTGTGTTATGATTAGGTCATCTCTGTGTCAGCGTGTCGAGGGCTATAGGTTCCCCTTCAGTAATATTGTTACGTGGCAGCTTATGTGCTATTGTGTTCCTTATGTCATTTGCTACGGCTATTTCAAATGTCTGTATAGTAATGTCTGTGTTTTATGGGATGTATGTAGTATCAAACCAGTCAATTACATTTGCTAAACTGAATTATCTAAAGAAAGAAAACTTTTTTTCTTTATTCGCTATGAAAGACGGAAAATAGTGGATAAAGACGTTGGTTAGATCCAGGTACTAGACCCAAAAAGTTGTGAGTTCAATGCCAGATCACAGAAGTGATGAACAAAAAAAATAAACTTTGTGAGTTCAGTTAAAGGGAAATAATTGAGACATCCGGAAGAGGTATGGCACGTGGAACGAGAATAATCTATCCCCGTGGACGAAATAAAGGGTTCGGTCCGAAATTCAATTCATCTGAAGAAGGCCGAAGCTTACAGCGGTCGAAGCGTTGTGAATATGGCAATGAAGATGAGGATAACAGTCCGAATAATGTAAACAATGCAATTAATCATAATGCCTCATCTCAGAGATATAGACAATTTTTTTTTCTCATCCTGCATAACATTCAACCTGATCGCCATTTATATTGCACATATATTCTTCTTTGGGGCAAAATGTGAGAGGTTAGTCCTCTAAAGGCTTTTTCACACTTTAAAGATCTTCAAGCAAATGCATTAAAGCAAATGCAGGCCGTACCTGGTAACGGTCAGTCGAACACATTGAACTTTAATAATATTGAAGCAT
>CAHIKZ030001890.1:22500-82500 GCA_903632075.3 Acanthosepion pharaonis
CAGACACATTAATTTCTTCAAAACCTACAGATCCTCTTAGAGACAACGCATAATTTGGCGTGTTCAGTAGCTGAACAAAACCAGTCTCCTTTAACTCTGGCATGTTATATTGTGTTAGCACAATCATCGATTGTTTACGAACAGTTGCATCTACCCAATTTAACTCGCAAGGATTGGGTCAACCAGTGTTATGGTTTTTCAGGCGTTTTACAAAGGTGCCACATGCATTTTCAGCCAGATATAAAAAAAAGTCACCCTCTTTCTGATTCATGTTCGTTGCACTAATATAATTACGTACATATAAAGACTAAACAAAAAAAACAATGCCTGGCGACTGTCAGTTTCACGTCAATATAGAAAATCTGTATCACAGATATTATTTAAACTCCCTCTGTTATATTCTAGTTTTGAAAGTGCTTGATCAGAAAAAAAATGTTACTACCATATCTATACTTAAGCTGACCGGTTTTGGCCTGCCTGTCTACAAGGCCTTGTGAGTGATTATTTTTCCACCTTATAGTTCCTTTTCCATAGGCGAAAATTCGTAAACCTCTTGCTGCTCTATTACTATGTGCAAAGCAAGTCTTCTAACTACATTCCTTGGTTCCACCAGCCATGTCCTTTGCAGCTGGGATTCGTCATGGCACCCACACAAGAATGTATTCCATTCTGACAGCTTCTATCCAATAACCGCTGTTTTGTGGACCAGACTCCCTGTAGGATGCTTTTCCGATCACGACAATCTTAACATCTCCAAGTCTAGGGTTAACCACTCTTTCCTGCATGCAATTCACTTCTTGCCTTTTCTTAAGCTGATCCAAAACCCCACCATAGTAACCCTCTACTTTGATTGGCTCTTAGTATAAGAAAAATCACTCTTACTTCATAAATATAGCAAATGTAATTAGCCATCACACTCATCTCCGTAAAAATGGAATGGATTTTTTTACATCAATCTTTCAAATTAATAAAATTTGCCAACCTTAACATACCGTCTTGGTTCTCTCATGGGATCGAACACCACCATTATCGCCAGCATGAATGTAAACAATTATCTTATAAACCAGGGCTAAGGCCCGCCATGCCACACGCATCGTAGCGAACCACCCTCATTTCCTTCGTATTACATTGGTGAGATGTTAGTTCCTCTTGAGCAGCTTCTGACCACGAACCACTGCTTTAGGGAATCAATATATCTTAACCTGTTCAGGTCTATGGTTAACAGTTATGTTCTCCACATATCCGCATAAACTCTACCTCTTATTCTGTAGCCCTTTTCTTCGAATGGTTCCCTGGCCTTGTACTGGGTAAAAATCTCTATCTATAAAAGTTATGATATATGTGTGTGTGTGTGTAACGAATGCACGGCCGCAATTTTCGACGGATTTGCACCAAAATTTACATGCACATGCTCCAAGTTAGCGGGAAGGCCAAGACTGACTTTGCATTTCCTAACTCCCATCGATAGTGGAAATAATCGATTTTTTCATGCTTCTACGGCAGTTTTCATGTAGTTTGCGGCCATTTACTACTGGTCAGAGTGAGAGCCTATAGCTGGCTGCCACGAATAGACAGGAATATTCTATTGGCCAGCGTGAGAACCAGCAGCTGACTGACACGAATGATAACTAGCATGCTAGCATGCAAAAAAATCGGTAGCTGCATTCGTCACAAGTGGAAAAAATTTAAATCTACATGGCACTTTAATCCAATTGGCTCATTCGCTTGCTTAAACTCAACGTTGATTCTGATTCCGCAGAACTGGTTAGGTGTGAAAAAGTATTTGTCGTTAACATTCTTTTTTCATTCGGTTTTTCCAGTTACGAGTCCTTTTTTAAAGCTGATCGTTTTGTGTTCATTTTGTTTAGTTCTTTTTTCGTAACAGATTTAATGTTTAGTATAAAGCTTAGAAAAAATTCGCAGTGTGAGATAGACAAGAAGTAAGGCATGGCAAAGGGCACTCCTTTAAATGGAAGGAAGGGCAAAAATATTTTAAGTCATTTGATAGCGATTGCTGTATAAGTCGTACGATTTTTGAATCAAGCACGGGCAACGCCGGGCTATGCTGCTAGTCGTTTTATATAAAAAAACATCATGCAACTTTTATTACTCTCACTGCGTCTCTGTAATCACATATAAACACACGCCAAGCTCTCAACCTTGTGTGTGTGTATATATATATATATATATATATATATATATATATATGTGTGTGTGTACTTAGATTTTTAATATATTTGTGTGGAAAGTATTTGTTTTGTAAAAGATAACCTGAATGTATTCCTGCGTCTAAACATAAGTATATAGGCATTTTCTACGCGTGGATGCGTGTACATAAAATGTTTCTAGTCAGCAACATGTTTTCATCTCCATATAAAATTTATATATGATTATTTTTCTTTTCCTATCAATTCCCCCAGTTTTTTTATTCTTTCATAAAAACTCTGTTATATGAATTTCTCTTCTCATTCCCCACCATATCTATTTTGAATTTTGTCAATGATAAAATAAAACTGGAACACATCAGCAAATTTTTCCAACCAATTACCTTTTGCACCATTTGCTATAAATCTCACTTTTAGGTTACACTTTCTTCTCTCTCTACCAAAACAGACTAGATTATGTGCTGCGTCAAAGTCCCTACGCATGCGTGCCATATTATCACGAATTCATTTTACTTTTATTCTCTTACACGTCATGCGAACTCCAATATTCCTCTTTCATAAAATAGCAATAATTATGTTGATCATTATCTGTTTAAAACAGATACTCTATCTTTTTTTTTTTTTTTTTTGTTTTATTTATAAATATCAATAATCCTGTTAAAGGATTAACACACATTTGGACGACTTCGAGGCAGATTTTATTAAATTCTACCAGCGTAAAATAATTTTGAAAAGATGCTTCACGCGCAAACCGAGAGGAAAAGGCTCTAGGTCACGCTGAAAATAAGCTTCTGATTATATTAGTCTATACAGGCTTCTTTGGGACACTTCGACATGGCATAATATTTAGCAAGCTTGTCTCGCTAGATTATTTATGACTAGTGAATTCGAGCCTCACTGTGTGCTCTATAATTTCGTCCATACTTTCGGCCCTGTGTCGCATCTAATCTATACTTAGTAAAACAATATACAGGCTTCTTTGAGTTATGGGTAGCGTGACTGTTAACGGTATGCACCATCGGTTCGGCCTGTCCATTTTAAACCCTAGACGTATCTGTTGCGTTTACTTCGGACTGTGCTCCTATAAAGACATGAATCTTTGTGGTCCCCCTCTAGCTTTCTTTTTGTGCTGGGTCCTTTCAATTCATAGACGATCATGGCTCTCCCCCTATTCCTTGTAGCTCTCGATAACTTTCGTCCCTCAGACCACGTTCTGTCATCCACTTGCATAATCCTGCCAGGTAGGTCATGCATTGCTTTCCCTTGTCTCTCTTTCTCTCTATTCGACCTGTGAGTAACAGATTCTCCAGGCCCTCCTTTCTTATTACGTGTCCCAAGAACTTCAGCTGCCTCTTCCTGATGGTAACTAAAAGCCTCCTTATTGTATGCATCTTCTCCAACATTTCATCGTTGCTCACACGCTCGGTCTATGATATCCTCAGCATTCTTCTGCAGAAGCACATCTCTGTCGCCTTGAGTCTCTTCTTCATCTTTGAGATGACCGTCTAGCTACGGGTCAGATAACAGTGTAAACGGTAGAATCTATCCCTTAGTGGACTACCAAAAACCTTTGACAGCGCAATAGGAAATTACTCAACTATCTGTCAGAAGAAGCAATTTAAGAGTAATTGTTATGACCTTTCTGCACAGTTACCTAGACTGTATGAATTTAAATGCAATCAGTTATGTCATGCGTGATACACGCTTAAACAATCATGTATTTTACGATACATGACTGACGAGGCAGTTTTTTTCCCGCTGTCGGTTGCCACTTCTTTCTGCGGTAGACCAGTTGCCATCCAAGGCTATAGAACCCGGTCTATCCTGCTATTTACCCATAGATGGAGGAGGGGGAAGAAGAAGATTTACACCTTTCCCAAAGGTATTAGCACGTAAGTGAATGTAATGGATTCTACTAGAATTCGTACTCGGCTCTCCGATTCCTCAATTCGAGCCGCTATCTATTACCGAAAATTGAAAACAAGGTATCATGAATTTACAGCTGAATTGGATAGATAAAACCTTAATTTCTATGCTAACAGTTTCTTTTCTCGCACTTCCCTCTTCCGGATTAACGCTTTCCAGCCAATATTGATCTTCAAAAATTTAAATGTCAAACATTATCTTCTGTTTCCTTGATTCCTTTTATTTTCTGGCCCCTTAATTATTTTTCTCTTTCTCTTTCACGCCCCGTAAATTCTTCTGTCTTCTTGCTTTTACTGTCTTACTTGAGTGAAATGATTAAAAATGATATATAAAGATGAGGACTCTGTTAAATTCCACGATCACATACATTCGGAAAATACATGACATTTAAGCAAAACTGCAATTCTATATAGAGGTCCAAGTTAACAAATGTCTGTATCATGGAAAACAGTATCAGCATTGTGAAACAGAATTTTAGATGAAACTAGTTTCGTGTTTGATTTACATTGTTACCCTCGAGAAAGAAATGAATATATTACATTTTGCACTCTTACAGATTACTAGGTATCAAAACATATATCACCGGAATACCTGGTCTATTGACTTCACTTTGGCACAAATTCCCCTGTGATAACCTTAAATCCACTCCCACCCAGCAATTATGTTTTAAATAGTTGGGTAGCCTGTCATCCTTCTCCTTGGATGCTTGCCAATCTGAAAAGGACCAATCTGAAATCAAAGTCGGGGAGAAGGCCACACGAAATCACATCACCATATTTTCCAAGAAGCTATGGTTAATAAAGGTACTAAAATGGAATGTGGGAAGAGCCTTGATCGCCTACGTCCTGTGAAGGTATGTGGTATAAAAGTTTCGACTAGTTTAGATACCAGAGTTTAGCGTATCAATATTTCAAGTTTTGTTTTAGCGACATACTTTCAAATCGTAAAACTCTCATTTATATTGATGTTTAAATAGTCCAAAATTAAAAACTAATTTCACGCATAAACAGCACGATCAGAACGTAAATTATAAGAGTTTTAGGGAACACAAATTCATTACAGAGGAAATCTTTTACTATAAATATTGATATAGTGATTTTTCCACGTGTAGCTTCGATGTGACCCAAGACCGAAAGTAAGGGGCACTCAGTGAGGATCGAACTCACTCCTCAGTCGTAATTGTTCTAACGAGACAAGCTTGCTAACCATTACACCAACTTGAGCTGCCCCACTGGGTAGTGATTTTCCAAGCGTAGCTTAGATGTGGTACAAGGCCGAAAGTAGGGGGTACCCAGTTAAGACTGAACTCACTAATCGGTGGTAATTGTTCTAGCAAGACAAGCTTGCTAACCATTACACCGCCTCGAGGTGTCCAATAAATATTGATATATTCAACATGTATGCCACTGATGGCTATGCAATTTCGCCAACAATGAAGAAAAAATGTCGTGACCGTAAAAATTTACACCTACATTTGCGCAGAAACGCATTACCTAACACTTGACTGTGCTCACATAAACTGTTTGATTGCCGAAACCGTCGATGTATATCAGTGGATATATATTTTTCGCGTATAGAAAAATTCAGTGACGCACCTGTAGGTGCTTTCATGTCAAACACCATTTTGTCAGACTTAGCTGTTAGATGAAACAAGGTAAAATACGTTGTGGAAAGTTTTGACCTCTACTGGTATACCACTCTGACGCCTTGTCAACCATCTTAATAGAATATGAAGCATTACTTTACACACCTGCCTTTCTCACACGACCAAACATACGTTTTGGTGTCTTTTAGGTATCTGGTCTCATTTAATTCTGTTAATGTGAGAATATTTTGCTTACATACTTTAATTGTATATGATCGGGCAAAAAAAACTTCTCAACTCTGAATTTTACAGGAAAAAAAAAATGAAGAAAAGACCTAAACGGTGTTATTCACATATAAAAAAAAATGCTAACACCCATCAACAAAATGATCAGATGATTTGCTTAATATTCAGTAGATTTTATTAAATTAGAATTTTTTAATCTATTTCTTTTAGATATTTCACAAATTCATGAATAAAAGAAATCGATAGCTGTTTTGCTATATATACGGAATAATTTTAGATAATTTGAAAACGAATTTTTTTGAGGCCATGAAAATGTAATAAAAATTTCGTGGGTCAATTTAGTAAAAAGATGAAAATATCGCACAGATATTGGATGGAATATCTTTCTTGAACATGGCAAGGAGAATTTTACGAAATATACAATTAACCAGGAGCATTTTTTTTATAATTATGCTAATTTGACGGAGGGACAGACATTTAAATATATATCCGGTGTGTTGAAAATATTTCTGTGCCTGCTTTCTTAAAAACTAGACAGTGCACTGTTCGAAACAGATTTTGGATACATTGTTCATTTCTAAAGTTTTGAGGAAAAAAAAGTAAAATGGCGCCAGACTGAACACATATTTTTCTTTTTCAAGTTGGGCTAAGTAGCAGCAGAAGCAAAGATGATATTTGTCGCCTATGAAGTTAGTTCTTTCGTATCAGTACGTGACCTGAATGGTTTATGAAGTTCAAGAAAGAAAGGAAGCATAAGACAAATATGTCTTTTCACCAGATTTATTTAACCCTTACACTGAGGTGTAAGGAAGTCGTAACAGAATTTAGTAATGGCAGACAATCTCAATAATATACGCAAATGACACCGTTATTGATAACAGAAAAAAAACGACAGGAAGCTGCGGTAAAGTAAAAAAGATTTATCTTAATTGTAAGAAGGGATATATAGCATGATGAATAGCAGAAGTTAGAATCTACGAACTGGAGAAATCAGAATCTATTCGTTACAGAAGTTTAAATAGTTGGGAAATATTTCAACCGATGATCAAAGATCTGGCACGAAAATCAGAAAGAGCATTGATATAGTGGAATATGAATTTTACAAACTAACCAAGTTTTTAAGAAAACAGGAAATTTTATTAGCATCAAAGAAAAGTGTAGAATCGCTATGTAATATCAGTTCCCCTATATGGTTGTGAATTTTAAACTGCTTTCTCACATATAAAGAGAACACCAGGAGGATGAAAATATCATATAGGGAAAATATAAACAAAGAGGAAGTTTTGAAAACTGTAACGAAATTTGCAAATAGAATAAAAATAAAGCGGTTGGAATTTTGGGGAAGTATGAGGATAAAATGAGGTTGGGTAGTTGACACCCACTGGGCATACATAAGGTAAAATGGCTGATGATAATGATTGAGTAACCTACATAAAAAGGTTTTGAAAATGGTAGAGTAAGACTGGGACTGGGCATGGTATAATAAAGAGATGAATGTCACTTAAATCTACAAAGAATAGGAAGTTGTGGAAAGCCATACTCGCCCACATCCTGAAGAGAGATAGTCCGTAATATAAGTAGTAGTAGTAGAGAAACTCCACATCGATTAATCATAAAAATTAGAAATTGATTTATATTTCCTTGAGTAATGATCTGTCTGAAATAGTTATCATTCACTCAATAGCTGAACACATTTTTAATATATGGCGGGAAACAGTTTCAAATGAATTCGGAGCTAAGACCGCTATAGCTTCCTCGTCATACTTCTTGCCAGATAGAAAACATTGTTTTTAAATGGACATCAAAATTGTTTTTAATCAAGCAACCGGTTTTCAAATGTTAAAAACTATGGTTAGATCGACTATTGCCATGCATCTTCAACAGGAAATCTTAGCTCTGTATTTTTTTTTTTTACGATTTGAAATGTAGTGCAGGTTGTTGAAGAATACTGAATCTGTTACAGCAAAGCTTTAGAATGTCATCTTCCAAGTCCGATTGCCGCAACTGAAGAACAAGTCATTTACAGGATAGCGAATCATGAAAAACCTTCTTCACGCATTTCAATGTTCAAGTCAAGATAGACATGTTGTAGCTGCCATCGGAACTTTTTCCTCATGCAGAATATTCAACCAAAATGGACTCAGTAAAACATTTAATTTCAAACAGTGTCATTTTCTTACAGAGTAAATAATTACAGATATCTTCGATGTACATAAGTTATTCCACAACTTTACTGCGTCGTTGAAAACACGGTCATTTTTATCAACAAATGAATTCGCAATCTTCTGAAACGGTGACTTAAGTTCATTGAAAATCAAAGAATATAGTTATATGGGGTAACGATATATAATTTTTTATATAGCAAGAATATTTGATAACAGAATACCTTCTAAGAATGGAAAACATTGTAAGAGCCTGGGCGCAGATTTACTCTGGCTGATCTAGCGATTAAAGTACTTTCTAAACATTCTCGTCTTTTAAGCATTTTTGTTTGTTTGTTTTACGGCGTGTCAACCTCAATGGGCCATTTAATGCCGACGACTTTTTTTCCGATAATATTTTTGTTTTGTTAGAAATCCATTTCTATCAATATCTCTTTTCTCAGAAATATATAGCTGGTAATAGTATTTTTCCAAAAACCGTATAGCTGGTTATAGTATTTTTCAAAAACGTATAGCTGGTAATATCTTTTCTTTCAAAAAACATATTGCTGGTAATATCTTTTCCTTCAAAAAACATATTGCTGGTAATATCTTTTCCTTCAAAAAACATATTGCTGGTAATATCTTTTCCTTCAAAAAACATATTGCTGGTAATATCTTTTCTTTCAAAAAACATATTGCTGGTAATATCTTTTCTTTCAAAAAATTATATCTGGTAATATTTTTTTTTATTTATTCTTCTATAGTTCCATTGAAGTATCTTATGTGTATTTGTGATCATTGTTTTCCTGTTTGGTTCATTGGATTACTTTGTGTTTCAAGGTTTGTTTAGGTTTTTTCTTTCAAAAACGCATTGCTGGCAACATTTGGTTTTCAAAAATGTATTGATGGTAAAAAATTTTCTGGTGTTAAAACCCATTTTTACACTTCCACGGTGTTTTCACGCCAGTTACAGTTCCATTGAATAAGGTTTTGTTAAAGAACGTATGGCTGGTAATATTTTTCTTCTTTTTTTTTTTTTTTTTTTTTTAAACGTATAGCTTGCAATATTATTTTTCAAAGACGTATAGCTGGTAATATTATTTTTCCAAAACTTATAGCTGATAATATTATTTTTCCACAAACTTATATCTGGCAATATTATTTTTCCAAAAGCGTATAGCTGTTGATATTATTTAAGCATTTTTAAAAAAATTTTAAATATTTTTATGTCAAAATTGTGGTCCGTCTTGTTTTTGTGAGCAACTAATGCGTTTAATGTGTTTAAAAATGTATCTTTTCTGTTCACATAATCTTATATTTAAACTTCTTGAAGCTTCACCAATATATACTTTTTGGCAATCCTTTCCAAGGGATAACGTAAATTCCCCCTTCAATTTTTTGCCCGTTGTTTTGTTTTATTGTTTTAGAATGTAGTTGTGAAAGATTTCAGGATGAGTTTAGATAAATTCTTTTCGATTGTAGTTGTGATAGAGAAAATATACGTTTATGATTCGTTTTGGTTTGTCAGGAGGGGCCGCTTTTCTATTTTGGAATATTTTGGGGACTTTTTTGCATTGAATATGAAATAGAATATTATTGGGTTTTGAAAGCATTTTCAATATATTTCTTTTCATGTAAATATTCAGGGCTGCAAATTCTGAGTGCTCTTAAGTAAAATCCGATGATCATTCCGGATTTTACTTTGTTTTAATTACGGGAATAGAAATTTATTAGATCATTTTTTATTACTTGATTTACAGTGTGCACTAAGTATTAGGCTGTTAGGAAAGGTAAAGTAATTTTTTTCTTCCATTTCGTATGTAAATTCTATTCTTTGTTCGACTTTGTTTAGTTTATCGAAAAGATCAAGTACGTCAGTGTCACAGGTATATATATATATATATATATATATATATATATATATATATATATATATATATATAGGTAGATCGTCTGTTATCACAATGTGGCATATTTAATAACAAAAGATGATACAAAGAAAATGAATCTAAATGAATTTGGTTAGATTATATACCCAAAATACATTAATAAATTCTAAATTTAAAAAGCCAAGTGTCTTTCATTCATGCGCATGTGTAGTCGCCTCAAAGTAAACACAGTCCGATGAAGTCCTAAAGAAGAAACGAAACTTCGTCATATATATATATATATATATATATATATATATATATATATATATATATATATATATATATATATATATATATGTGTGTGTGCGCGTGTTAATCATTATTTCATGCATTTTTCATTGAATACAACAGCCAAAGTGCTTTGATCTAGTTTTTTATACAATTTCTCATGTGATCTATTTTTTTTCTTTTCAGATGACAAAGTATATAAAAATTGTCCAAATGTTCTTCTTATCCGAATGCTTTCGGCTATACATTTAGCCACTTTCAAGGTTGAAATATATTAACTGTTAGCAAGAAATAGTTTGATGCATGTATGTATTTATATAATGCTTTCATTTTTAAAACACGGTCAAGATATTGTGTCCATGGACAGTTTTCATGTAATTCATCATCTGAAAAGAGAACAATTATTAGATTACATGATAAATTGTATAAACAACTAGATCAAAGCACCTTGTCTCTTGTAGTCAATGATATATATATATATATATATATATATATATTGTGTGTGTGTGTGTACATACGTCTGTACATGTAAAGATATTATTAACTAATTTTAACAATAATTATGTAAACATTTTTGCAAACTTAAGTTTGTACGCATGAGAATATTGGTTCTTAAGTAAACATTGAGAAAATGTTTTGCTTTTTTTATGTACCGTATCTCTTGGGCAATTTGTATGATAATGGCATTGTAGAACTCCCTGACTTTCGTTCCTCAAAGTAACTATTGGTCCTCTTTCCTGTATGTATTACCGAAATTCTTTCTGAATCCAGGTGTCTTTTTAGTTCCTAATTTCCTTAAAACGTCCTCATATCACAAATATTCATTCTCTGCTATTCTTATCATATTTCAATAGAACCACATATTTATTGCTTCAAGTCTCCTTTTTAAACCCAGCAGAATAAAAGATTATTGCGTTTTCTCAATCTTGATCGTGACAACGATACCACGCAATGGTTTACTAACGCCTACCTCAGCACCTATTGCCTTTCTACAAATGCATCACTCTGCCATTGGAAGGTTACACATATGTCTTTGTCCTGTCTGCTTATACATGATTTTGTATTTTGATAGATTTCCTTATCTTTTTCACAATATATTTTTACTTACTTCTCTGCAGTATAAATCTCTAAATATAATTTCAGGTTTTATGCAAATCAATGTTTTCACAATAAATTTGGTTATTAACTCCTGTAGATAAAAATTTTAGGATAGATTCATATGATCTTATGATAAATTTCAGCCCATATTTGATTATATTAAAATTAATTAATTTAATTGGTAGTCGGATATTTTAATATGGATTTAAAAAAATATTCATCGTATACGTATTTATATAATTTCTTAGCCATTTTCAAATGGGGGTTTGTTTTGGGTGTTAGTTTATTTTTAAAAAACGAGTAGGAGCTTTTATTCCGAGCTTTCGCGTGTTGGGCATATATATATATATATATATATATATATATATATATATATATATATATATATATATAAAACTGTTATACATATACTAAATCATAATAATAGAAAATCAAAATGTGAATACCTAATGCGATCATCTTCGATATTGATAGATGCATATCGATTTATATAGACAGATGTGTAGCGACTAAAATGTAAGCAATTAAGAACATTTTCAGATTGAAAATGTACGTAAAAGACCTGACTTCTAACGAGGAGGAAAATATTTGCTCAATAGAAACTCAATCTACCTTGAAAAATGTCAAGCCTCTTATGGTAAATATTAGTTTGCAATGCATACCGCAGTGAAAAGGGGATTTTAATTGCTACCGCGCTGAAAACTCCTAGCTTTTATCTCGAAAATATTTGTAAAGGATTGACCCAATTTAGTTCATATATTCAGATTCCTGCGAGATGAAGCATGAGTACGTTCATCAAATTGCATAACCATCTCCTTATACATTCTAAAAAACAAAACAAAAATAATATACCAAAACGCATTGACCAAAATTTAATATTTCTGACAAATCAGAGTTCTATGTAATTGCCAATATGTTCTATAGATTTTTGAGAAACATTTAATTCAAAAGAGTTCGATTAGAATTTACTTGGTATTGAAGATATTTGAACTTTTACAAACTCTAAATAATAATAATAATAATAATAATCTCATTCGGGTTAAGTTTGGTTTCAACCATGTGGGAGTGGGATTAGGAAATATTATTTGATGTCATGTGATCTAAAGTTTAGCGACTCAATAAAAGAAATTGATGATCCAAGTTCGAATTCCGTTTGAACTCATTACATTCACTTTTTCGGGCAAATGCTAAGACAGACTGGCCTTTTCATCTTTGGTTGACAGGCAATTTAGGGGAAGGACGCCTCTAATTTCAAAAGTGGTTAAGCATAGGGCTAACCACATCACGCTAAGAAACTATTGTAACGGAAATGTCAGCAACAACATCTAGTGTGCTCGAACTCTACTCAGATATCTACTCAGATGGCGAGTACGGGATTTGAATGAAAGTCTTTAATATAATAATCCTTTAATTTCACATCTGAAGGATTGTCATTACTATTAATTGAAAAACTATTGGATTTCATGCTAAAACTGTAAATAAATAAAAAAACATCGGTTTAGAGATCAAAGAAAAAATAACTAATATTTACAAGGGAGGCGGTAATATTGAAAAATAGTTCATTATTTTCATTATTCGGACTATTGTCCTCATCTTTGTCGCCATATTTATCACAACGTTTCGGCCGTTGTCATTGGATCTTTATCCACTGTGCTATGTGTCCTGACACATGGCACAGTGGATAAAACGTTGGATTAGATCAATGACAGGACAAAAAGGGTGTGAGTTCAATACCAGCTAAGGCAGTAGAGAACTTTCAGAGGGAAATTAGCAGGAGATAACTGATAACTGACATCCATCAAACATGTACCCCAGTGAGCGAAATAAAGGGTTCAGTTCGAAATCCCAATCACCTGAAGAAGGCCGGTACAACGGCCGAAACGTTGTGATAAATATGGCGACAAAGATTCGGACAACAGTCCGAATAATGTAAATAATGTACATAATACCTCATCTCAGAGATATAGACAGACTCTGAAAAATAGTTATTGCATAAAATAAAAACCATATTTTATACTTCTGAAATATATATATTATAGGTTTGCAGAATATACATGAAAAAAAATATCAAGCTTTACATATTAGATGTAACTGTTTATTAATAAAGTACAAACGGAGAAATCCTAGATGAGTGGCCGCTTGGGAATACCAGGTGCTGTAAGCTTGGATGTGTACATGGTGTAATGGATAACATCTCGGAATTGTTAATCGGAGAGGTGAGTTCCAATTCCAGTCGAGTCCGTTATATCCACTTGCGAGCAAATAGCCTTGGGACAGGTACGATACCTCCACTTTTCCTTCCCAGCTGAGGTTAAGATATGTATCCCTAAAACCATTATTATCTCCATAAACAAAACAAAATTGTGTACAAAATATTTAGATTTCGGCATTAAATAATCCATAAAGGTGTTGATATACCGCTAAACAAAAACAACCAACCAACATACGCAAAGAATATTAATCTGGAAAATGAAACATGGTAATAAAGTTCATAATCATCGAAAGTACATGAATCTGGTATTTTTGTTGGTTTAAAAATTAATATGTTGTTTTTTGCGAATGCCACTGATGAACAAGTGCCTTCGCATTATAAAAAATGTTTGTTTACGAGCGCCTGTGTATATATATATATATATATATATATATATATATATATATATATATATATATATATATATATATCCTGCATACAGCTACGTCTTTCGTGTTGATGCATCGGATGTGATTAATGCAAATGAAGTTTTTGAAAGGACAGCTAAATTACAGGTTCAGATGGGAAAAAAATAATTTCGCGTCTCTGCTGTTAAAAGCCTGTCTGAAAACTTTTAACCTAAAATAAAAAAAAGGAGTATAATGTAGTTTTTATGATAATTTTAGTTTCTTTTCTTCACTAGTGTTTCTTCATTAGAACAGCTACCGTTATTGGTATCATTTCTCTTCCTTCTTCTTTCACTTATGCATTTGAGCTGATATCCTTCTTTTCTTAATTCTTGTCATGCCTTGTCATGTTTTTTTCTTCAAATACATTTCATTATTTCCTTTATGTCTTTCTTTGTCCTTTCACTTTTCTGTCATCTTTTACTTCCATATTTCCTTTTCTTGTTTTGTTTTTCAGGCTCTTTTTCCTCTTCTTTTTTCGTCTTTCCCCCTTCTTTTTTTTGTCTCCCCCTTCTTTCTCTTCCCCCTTTTCTTTTCCCCTTTCTTTTCCCCCTTTCTTTCTCTTTTTCCTCTTTTTCTCTTTTTCCTCTTTTTCTCTTTTTCCTCTTTTTCTCTTTTTCCTCTTTCTTTCTCTTCCCCACTTTTCTCCGTCTTTCCCCTTTTCTTCGACTTACCCCTTTTTTTCTGACTTACCTCTATCTTTGTCCTTTTTCCCCCCTCATCTATCTACGTCCTTTCCACTCAGTTCTTATTTTTACTTCCTCTTTTCCCTCTCCCCTTTTTCCTTCGTCTTTTCGCCCTTCTCTTTATTTTCCTTCCTCTTTCCCCCCACTCTCTTTATTTTCCTGTACAGACTATTCCTTCTTTCTCTCATATCTCTGTTTATTTTTCATCCTTCTCCATTTTGTTTTTTTTTTTAATTTTTAATTCTCATACTTCACTCCACTTATTATAATTTTTCATTCGATTTTCTTTTTCGTTTGTGTTATTGCTCTTTCTCATTTCCTACCTACGCTTTATTCTCCATTTTTCTCTCCTTTCCTCGTTTCCTTCTTAAATTTTCTCAATTATGTCTAAATTCTCTTCCGTCTTTACCATAATTTTTTCAGGTTCTCCCTTCCTCCTATTTCTTTTTGACCGATGTCCACCTTCCTTATTTTATAATTCCTTTAATCACTTGGCGTATATTTCCTCTATCTTATAGTTTCTTTTCTCGTATCATCTTTCCTTATAATACTGTCATTATAATAATAGTTGTGAAACTGTTAATGGTGGAGTTTCAATTTTACTTAGTCACCCACGAAATTTTCCTGTTTTTAATAATTTGAATAAGATAAATTTTAAAAGGATCTTCTTGTCTTCCACTTGTAATGTCGGTAACATTCCTATGTTTTTTTTTTCTTTCTCGATACCATTTAAGCTTTTTTTTTTTTTTTTTTTTACAATAGTTTTCCTCCTCCTCCTGTATCATTACCATCAGCTTCATTCACATCGCGTGTTTCAGTCAATTGTCTCTCCTATTTGAGTTCTCTTCAAATTTATTTATTTTCAGTCTCATCCGTTTTCACTTATTGCTCTCCATGTCTTCTTGTTTCTTGTTTTTTCTATTATTCAGTCTTTTAGACTGTCATTTTCGCTCAGTACGCAAAAATAAAACATTTTCTTTCCGTCTTCATTGTTATTATTCTTATTTGTAGTACGTTATGTACTTGCATCTTCATGATGTCTAGTGTTTCTCTCTCCGAAATGAGTGACAGCATGCCACATTTCAAATCGCTGACATCTTTCTCAGTATTTTTGGAATTGTTCAAGACAGTTTCAAATATTTAAAATCGGATATCTAAAAAAACCTAGATGGGGTGGGTAGAGAGGTTGTGCCATTTATGTCCTCAACTCATATTCTACAGAATATTTGGTTCTCGAGTGTAGTCTTGGCTTAATTTTTTCCATTTTCTTTTACTTACACTATTTTCGGTTTCTTTTTATCTTTAAAATGTGGTGTCCTAGTACAATCTGTCTGATTTTCTTTAAACTCAATCAAACCTCATCCTCTTATTATTATTTTATTCTTCTACTATTATTCTATTCTTCTATTTTTCTTATTCTATTTTACTTCATCTTGTAACCTAGAAATGGTTACCGAACGAGGAATAACCAAAAGGGAGGTTGGAAATGAAATGGTTATCTTTAAAACATCAACAAAATAAAATACTCGCCAGTAGGCAAACCACTGCTAGTGGTAGACTACTTAAACAGCATATTACCCCCGACTTACAATAGTGTCCAACGTATTTATGAGGTTTGGGACATACTCATCAGTGTTCATTAGTACGGTATATACCACTTGTATAATTCTATTGTCATATTTCTTGTATAATTCTATTGTCATATTTCTTGTATAATTCTATTGTCATATTTCTTGTATAATTCTATTCTCATATTTCTTGCATAATTCTATTCTCATATTTCTTGCATAATTCTATTCTCATATTTCTTGTATAATTCTATTCTTATTTCATTCTTATTATTCTATTCCTATTTTATTCTTATTATTCTATTATTATTTTTGTTCGTATTGTTTTATTCTATTATTTTATTATTCTTATATTCCTATTTTATTCTTCTATTATTATTATTCTATTATTATTCCCACTATGGTAGTCTCGTGAGTTTCATCGGGATGAAATGATAGTATATCTTTTCACTTCATTTTCGCTTTCTCTACATTCTTCAACAATGCTTTGCTATGGATTACATAAATTCTTACTCGAATAGATTGGTTCCTTTCAAATGACTTTAGGATCACTCTTATGTCAAACATTATGGACACGATCCTCATCTTCATACATCAGTTTCTTCGATTATTCCTTTTACCTTTGTCTTCAAATTCATAATCAATTCATAGTTGTTATTAACAGTACTATTATATAAACTAGTACTAATAGTGGTAGTTCGAAAAGATGTAGTAGATCGTTTCTTATCAAACATTATTGACCATTTTGTAGTCTCACATCATCATCGTGATTATAAAATAACAGGAACGCACTTCATTGTATTGTCACGAAGAGTAATATAAAAAAAAAAAAGAATTGAATTTCCATTTTGTTCAGGACTCTGTTCCAGCCCCCCAACCTCCTTCTATTTATCCTTTTTTTTCTGTGTTCTCAGTTAAAATCTATGGATCAATAGAAAAAAAAATTGCACTTTTCCTAAAAATTATAAACTCACTTCATGCAATAGGTTTCCCAACAAAATGGTCTTCGCTTTTCTTTCTTTTCAATACATCAATATCAGTTTTGAATATTATCAGAAAAAAAAACATGGCGGATATTGAAAAAGAAAGCAGCCAGTGTGACTTCGCAGCAAATGGGTGCACACTGAACAAGTGTCATTAACTAGGAAAACTGTTCTCAGCTATCTTGAAAATATTAAGTGACACTACAAAGTGTTTTATGCCATAGAATACAAATTGAATTCGATATTTATAGCCTTGGTACTATAAAAGTTTCGGAATCCACCAAGGCAGAATTCTTATCGTTGTATCCAAGAGGATTATTAGATGTAAGAAAATGCTTTTAATGAAAACAATGTTGATATTCCAAATAGTCTGAGATTCCTTTAAGGAATTGTTCGTATAAACAACATGTGCAGAGCCACTGCCTTTAACAGATTAATTCCAAATCCGAGTCAAATACACTGCATTTTAGGTCTTCCAGGCCTATTTCTTTATTACTGGCGATCTTATTTATTCATTACGTGGGTGTTCATCACGCTTCACAACTTCCTCTCTTTTGTAGTGCTGAGAAAATGTCATTTTGCTATATCTCCCGATAGTTGTTCTGTCAACCATTTATATTAGCTTATTAGAATAGTTATTCGCTGCTTACCACTATCCTCTTGCATTCAAAATTTTCTCTTTGTAAATTGTCCAAGCTCACTTTCGTCATTGTGACCAAGAAATTTCAACTTCCATTTCCTGATAAGCATAAGAGTGATTTTTATTTTCACTTTCCTTAGAACTTCGTCGTTATTCATGTGTTCACTCCATGATATTCTCAGCATTCATTTAAAGAAGCGCATTTATATTGCCACCGATGTCTTCAACGTTTACTGCCATACGGGAGGACCAATTTTACATTGATATTCATTACAGTTTTCTTTGTTTCAAATGAGAATTTCTTGATTGTGTCGTAACATACCTATGGACGATAATGCGTATATCTCAATTCACGTAAATACAATAGTAAATACAATAGTAAATACTGTATTTTGGTCTTCAGTTGGAGATTCGTCTCCAGCTAAGCTAGTCGAACTCTGTCTTCAGGCAGAGAGGAACCCAGACGAGGCTATGCCGAAGGGCAGAGTCTCGTCTGGAGTGGTAGACAGCTACCGGACCCCGTTTTTACGGGGTCTACGGGGAATTTTTGCCCGAGCCTATGGGCTCGGATATCCCATGTTAAATTCGGCCTTGTGCCACATCTGACCGCGTGCGGCCTTTGGTAAATATCCTTCAGTCGGAGATTCGTCTCCAGCTGTGCTGGTCAAACTCTCTACCTCCGGGCAGAGAGGATCCCCAGACAAGGCTGTCGAAAAGCAGTGTCTCGTCTCGGGAAACAGCTAACCGAGGAATTTTTGTCCGAGCCTACGAGCTCGCATACCCCACATTAAATTCGGCTTTGTACCACATCTGATCGCGAGGGGCGGTTGGTAGATATCTTGCAGTTGGAGATTCGTCTCCATCTGTGCTCTTCTTTCGGAGCAGAGAGGATATTCAGACGAGTCTATTTCTAAACTTTCCCTGACGATCCGTTTAGGTGAAACCTAGGTAGGTTTGTCTGGCTCACTAGGTTTATCTAGGTCTGCTCTACGGTTGTATTGAGCGCTTTTGTTAGTTACTTGTTTACTCGTATCGGGGTTTTTTCTTTGGGCTTCAGACCTGCATCTGTGCGATTTTTGGTCGACAGAAGTTCATGTTTGTAGCTCTTTCTTTTTTTAAAACTTTTTTTCCCTCGAGATTGATTTGATTATTAGCAAATCAAAAATTCGAGGGTATACGGAATACGTAGATTTGAATTGGAAAAAGATAGTGAATTATATCCAATGAACTATAGATCAATAATTCACTTGCAAAATATTTTAGGCTCACCATATCCATCCTAAATTGAAATACATGGCTAGAAATCTTGTTTTCAACTAAAAATTCGCATTATATATCTAACTTTTCTACTAATATATATATATATATATATATATATATATATATATATATATATATGTCCCATTCTCTACTGAAGAAATTTTTAAATGTAACCGCCTGTTATACTCCATCTTCTTCTTCTCTCGCAATTTTTCGACAATGGATCTTCCTTTATTTTAATAAATTCAATGATCACTTCTAATGTTAAAAAATTTAAATGATAGACGTTTGTGTAAATTTGACACTTCAATTTCATCGATCCCCGTTCTTCTTTTTATCCTTTCGAACAATTTCACAATATCCAGTGTTTTTTCCTAAACACGTCTGAACCCCCTTTGCGAAATCAATGAGATCCCCATCTTGTTTTATTAAAATGCTTTAAAATTTATATATATTTCGTATATTTTTGTAAAACTGTTTTTTCAAATCTCATATATATAAATATATATTTTTATTATATATATATATATAGAATTGACTCTGAACTTTTGTTATTTTTCCCAAATCGACGCAGCTGGTTCGTATTACATTGGTTCAAATATTTATCATTATTTATCATTTTCCGGATCTGTTATCTTTATTTCAATAAATCTATCTTCTATCTATATTTCTAGTGTTAAAAATATCGCGTTTAAATGATAGACGTTTGTGTAATATTTGTGGCCATATTCATGATGAAGACATCTTGATTTCAACGGTCGGATTGATTGAATCGAACTATTTACAATACATCTGCGCCTGGAATTCAAGTTCATAAAAAGCGTCAAATAGAAAGGGTTCTACTGAAAGGTTTTGAGATCTGAGCATCGCTTATTAAACCATGCTTGCATATTCATTTGCTGAACATGAGATATTTTTGCTAATTCTAAAGTTGTAAAAGCTATTTTCAAATGTCATATCTACAAATAGTTATTTTTTATTCTGATATTACCAGCTAGAATTTGCAGTTACTTTGTTATTAGTTCGGAATCAGAAATCGACGAGCAGAGTTCGAATTGCGGTCGTGTCCGTTCCAAATACTTTTGAGAATCTTATTAATTTATCTGTTCCCGCCTATCAGTTATCGGTTTGAAGGTTCTATTATCAGAAATCTATATTTTGAGATGAGGGAAAAATTATTTACATTGAAATAGATTTTGAAGGAAAATCTTTATTGCCATAAATATGATTTTGAAGAAGGAAAGTTCAACGGTCGGACCTTCCTGGATTTTTTGATAAAAAAAATATTACCAGAAATAGATCAAGACGATAAAAAAAATATTACCAAAAGCAAGGAAAAAATATTGTCAGAAATAGATTTTTTGAAGGAAAGCGTGGATTACCTTTAAATAGATTTTTGAAAAAAAAAAAAGGTTACCAGAAATAGACCCGGGGGAAAAACCTGTTAAGTACAGAAATAGATTTTTGAAGGAAAAAAAATTAACCCCAAATAGATTTTTCAAAAAAATATTAAAGAAAAAAATTTTTAGGAAAAAAAAATTACCAGAAATAGATTTTTTGAAGCAAAAAAATTATTACCAGAAATACAGTTTTTTAAAATTAAAAAATATTTCCAGAAATAGATTTTTTTGAAAAAAATATTACCAGAAATTTTTTGAAGGAAAAAAATATTATCAGAAATCGATTTTTTGAAGGAAAAATATTATCAGAAATCGATTTTTGAAGGAAAAAAATATTTCCAGAAATCGATTTTTTGAAGGCAAAAATATTTCCAGAAATCGATTTTTTGAAGGAAAAAATATTACCAGAAATCGATGTTTTGAATGTTGATATGTCGTAAAACAAACCAAACCAAACCAATCTACGTCCGGAACGTTTTCAATATGGCAATAAATATAAATCGATGTAAATAGTGTAAATAGCTCTCCCGCTATTTATTTTCTCGTTTTTTTTTGTTTTTTTTCTTTTCCTTCTCCGAGAGCACTTACGTTCATCTGGTCGTGTAAGTTATACTTTACATTGTTTCGAAATGTAAACATGTGGATTCTCTGGTCAATGAAAGGCAGACATGTCTCCAATCAAATATTTATTATTGAATAAATTTGAAAACATTTCAGCTATTTTCATTTCTTCTATTTGGATTTCGTTGTGGTATCGTTTTGTTGAAAACACACGTCCTCTGAAAGTTTATACAATTTCACATAACTCTCAGTAATGACGGCATATTGCAGTAAAACAATGCTGAGAAACTGATCAAGATACATTTTTTAAGCTATTGATATTTTGCAAAATTTCTCTACCATTGTCAAGGAACCTCAGAAAGTTTTTTTTTTTTTTTTTTAGTAGATATTTTAATTAATAATAAGGAAACTAAAATACAAATAATACATTTTTGGTCAGGTATTAGACGTCTATGGCGAAGTGATTTATTTTGCATCTTGTAAAAAATCGATATGAATAGAATTGATGACTAGAAATCGAAGTTTTGATGTTGGTAATTCTTTATTAGTTGGTACAACTGCAAAATTAATTTCTGTAATTTATACAAGCGAAAACATTACAGTACTAAAGGTGCGTAAAGTTGCAACAAAAGAACATGTATAATTTAGTCAATTTCTCTAGTAAAAAAAGGCAATAAAAATGACTGAACCGTTATACTATTTTCAACGAAGTGCAGTTTCAAGTATTGATTGTCTCCTATTTAATTTTGCATTATATAAAAGAAACGAATACAAAAAGCGTACAATCTCAAAGTCGATTTGCAGTTTCTATTCTACTCAGTGGAAACATAAAACAAAGGAAATAAAAAAAAAACATATCTTATGTGTGTTTACAGACTCTTTATTCAGTTCTCATTTACGGCGATCATTCACCCAGTCTTAGTTGAAAAAAGTACGAAAAAACGTAAGCCTTAAAAATTATTTACAAAACTTTTTTCTATGGTCTTTTTATTATCCAGTCTTAAAAGGTACAATAAACTCATTCAAAACAGAGCTACGTCGATGGAATGAAAAGGCGTGGCTTCAGCACCCTCCTCACTGACAGCATCATCATCATTATATATTCATTATCATCCTTTTTGTATCCATATTAAATAGCTACACTTATCGCATGTAAGGATGCTGCTTTTTCTTTATTTATTTTTTGCTGGTGGGTTGGGTACTTCTGACATTTTTTTTTTTATTTACATACGCGTAAATACCCTCAGGAAATGTAGACATCCATCTTCTTCTCCAGCTATGGGTCAATTAGTAACACTTGTATAATTAAACACTTATCTCAAAAAATTCTTACAATATAAAAAAATATTTTCCGGCTTTAAATAACCTTGAAAGGTCTGACAATCAATCTCTTGAAGATAAGAATACATTGTCTTCTTAAAATTGGTTAGTTTATTTCTTCATGATGTTCTTTCCTCCCTTCTCTCGTATTTACGTCTTTAATTTACCTTTCTGTCTCTGCATTATCATTAAGTCTGAGTAATGAACGCGATCCTCATTACCTTCTACTTGTTGACGTGTGCCAAACCTAGATTACAATAATAACATTAACGGTGGTAATATGAATACCTCAAGATTATGTGGAATATAATCTCTGCATATTCTTGGCGATTATTCAATGTCGAATATATGCATGGATATAAGTTGACTCATCTATTATACATAAATATTGATGAAAATAAAATATGATTCTCGTTTCCAGTTTTTATGCCGCTAGAAAATCTCCAAATATTCTTTTTTTTTTTTTTTTTTTTTTTTTTTTTTTTTAAATTTTTTAATAAGTCCGTTTCTTTATTATGCTGGTATATTTTTTTCTCTCTTAAAGATAATTGCTTTTCCCTGAAGGAAGTGAAAGTCGATTCAAGCCGCAGTCTATACAGAAATTATTGCTTTTTCTGTCAATATTTTTCCTGAAAAACAAAAATAGTTTCTCAGTTGGGAGGTAGAAAATGTTGATTCTTTTGTAATTTTTGTATTTTTAGATGATTTGATAATTCGCTCTGCAGTTATGGTAATTTAAATTTGCTTACTATCATCAAATATTGTACTAAGAAAAAGGACAGTCCTTCGTTTTAGTTGTATTTTAGCTGTGTTTTTTTTTTTTTCTTTTTTATTCTGTATTTTTCTGTGTTTTTACTGTTTGTTCTTGCTGTTTTTTTATTATTTTTTCCTTTCAGTTTTGTGTTTTTTTTGTTTATTTTATTTTTCTAGTTTTTTTTTGTTTTTATTATTTGTTCCGTTTTTATTATTTTTCCTGTTTTTATTTTTTTTCTGTTTGTTATTTTTACGCATTTTTTTTCTGTTTTTATTTTTATTCTGTTCTTTTATTTTTTTATATCTTCATTTTTTTAAAAAATATTTTTCGTGTTTTCTTTACATTTCTCGTCTTTTTTAACATTTTTTTCTGTTTGATTCTGTTTTTCATGTTTTCTTTGTATATTTTCTGATTTTTTTCTCTTTTTCTGTCTTCTGTATATTTTTTCTGTTTTCTGTGTCTTTTTTTGTGTGCGTGTGTTTTTCAGTTATTCCTGTTTTGTTTGTTTTGTGGTTGATTGTTTTGTGTTATTTTTTAACAGTTTTTGCACAAATATTTGTTTAAAAAAATCGCTTCTACTTATTCGTTTAAATCTGATCAAGCAATAGATTTTTATTTATTTTTTAATTTTATATATCATCTTGGTCAGTTCAAGATCTTTTCAACATACCATCATACACACACGTGCATAGTCTCCACTTTGACTCGAACCTCTACTCCATTTAATCTTACTCTTACTACTTTGAGTGCTAGAACCGAACTTACCTTACTTGTCCTTCACTTTCTCGCCTCTCGATGAAGGCCCTTTGAACGTTCTCACTTTTTTTTAAATATCTTTTTGACTTTCATTTCTTCTTTCCAAGGCGCTTCACGATCATTACCAGATTCACAGTAACTGTCAGAACGATTGCCATCTTCATATTCTATAATTTCTATATACCCCTGATAACAACGAAATATTTATCTTTTTACTTTCCTTAGATCTATTCCTTTGTCTACCGGAACAACGAAATCATTTATCTGGCATGTTCTCTTCTTGTTATGACTAACAGATTCAGTCACCTGGCTTCGATTGGGCGCACCATTTGAATCTCAATGTTCCGGAGGATTTTATACGATTCATTTTCTCGAACAGTTTTGGAGTTATTCATATATTTAGCCTGTGTAGTCAATATCCCCTTGCGCAATTCTCAATGATCACCTTTCACCCTTAGTTAAACCTTCTCTTGTATTCTTCTTGAGTCAATTTCTATATTTGATTAGTATGCCTTTGGCTGTATCATCTTTATTTCCATAACATTTAGAGTTGCTGTCACCTGAATTCTTCTCTTGTCGTCTTTATATAATTGTTTCTTAAACATCTTTTGGGTTGCTATTAAAAGGTTTTCACATTAAGCTTCTCCTAAAAAAACCATGTATCTGTCGATTTACTTTCCATTTCCACGCTCTGACTTGTGAAGTTTTTACTGTTGTTGTTTCTGATTGTTCATATTTTTATTCGCTTAATGTTGTTGTTGTTATAGTAGTAGTAAGTTTGTTTCGCCGTTAGTAACTTTACTCTACCAGTTGTGCGCTATGCATGATACACACGTAGGCGATCATGTATCTTTCGATGACTGACGAGGCAGATTTTTTCCCGCAATAGGTTGCCATTTCTCTATGCGGTAGACCAGTTGGCATCCAAGGCTATAGAACCCAGTCTATCCTGCTATTTACCCATAGCTGGTGGGGGAGAAGAGGATTCATACCTTTCCCAAGGTATTAGACTGTAAGTGAATGTAATGGACTCCACTGGAATTGCTCAATCTGAGCTGCAATACATTACTCCACCGTGCCTTCCCTACCATTGCTTGAGATAAATAATGAACCATTTTGATTGCGAGGCAAGTCGGGAAAGGTCTTATCAGACACGCCGTTCGGTTATAGTGAGCAAAAATTATGTGTATATAAGTTCTCGTGCGTTTAACGTCGACTTTAGCTAGATGGAAAATTTGGCACTTTTGAAACTTTTCATTTGATCCCTATTACTTTTGTAAATAATGACCTGCATTCATACTTATGACCGTTATGACAATATCTTCTTAAACCTGTTAAGCGCAAATATTTAACGAGGTCATAAAGGAGTTTCTACATTTCGCAGTCGTGAGACTCGTAAGGACATTGTTTAATCATTAAACTGAGAATTAAGATTAACGAGAACATTTCAATAAGAAAACCGTGGGATATAATAATAATAATAATAACAATAATTATTATTATTAAAGAAATCACCTCTTAATTGTAATATTTATGTTCAAAACTACATACGGTTAGATGAAATTATTATTCTCAATTATATCTTAATATTTTAGATTCAATTCAACCAAATATGCAAGAACATTCTTCTTCTATGAGCTACGTCTCTACAGGATGTAGTCGATCATGGCTCTCCGCAACTTATTACCCATTGTAACTCTTATCAATGATTATCTTTATTCTATCCCTCCCAATCTCTGTACTGCAATCCATTGACACAATGTTATATACATTGTTTTCCTTTGTCTTTCTTTAAACTTCACTATGTCCTGTAACTTTCAAAATCTCTTAACTCCTTCCGTGTCCCAATTTTTCAGCGGTCCTCTTCTGATTGTAAGTATACACGTCCTTATTGTCACCACTGTGTTTTAAACTCCCACGTAGCTCACATACTCTTTTCATGGTATTCTCAGCATTACTCTGTCGAACCAGTTTTTTCTTGCTTAATTCTTCCTTAAATCTTCTGAAAAAGTTGCCCCGCATTCCCTATCATAGAGGCGTGTTGATATTATATAGCAATTCAAGTTGATTTTGACTAAATTTCCCTGTTTTTTACTACTTTTCATTTTTTTTAAAGTCCTCTTTCGTTATTCTAATGCTCCCTCGTATTTCTACCTCAAATTACGAGAAATAAATCAAGATTTTATTCTTATCTTTAATTTATATCTATTAAAATTATTTATGATTTTTCATTTTGACCCAGTTTCGAATTTGACCCTAATTCATTTCCTGGAAGAAAATACAATTTCTATTAACACCTTTTGATCTTGTTAATTACAGTAGAAAATCTCCATGAAAATAAACAGTTGTTGTTCGATGTAAGAATCGCTGATATAACAAATCTAGGAATTCCTCTAATATCTATTGGCTCCGAGAATATTTATAGTGCAAGGCGTAGAAATCGCTTCACTTCTTATTTTACCAAACCAACCTACTCTATTTTCAAGTCAACACTTGTAAATAAATTGTCACTTGAGACCTGAACAAACAAAGAAATACTGCCGATTTGCGTAAACACTAAGTGACCTGTAACCTAATCCGCACTGGATTCAATCCTTTCCTATTGTCTAAGGCTTCCCTGGCCATAAAGTCTTGTTCAGAATTAATGATGAATGATTACAGTGTCCAAAGCGCTGAGAATCGGTCGTTCAAGTATGAGGTTTAATCAACCCACAAATTAATTTTTAAAATCAATAGAATGTATTCTCTGATTCCAAGGAATGTACATGTCCCATATTTTTGCAATTTTCGTCAAAATATTAAATATTGTAAGGTTAGAAATAAGCGGTTTATTGTTGGTATTAATAAAAATGATTTCAATATCTGACTTGGGAGTGGAACCGCTAGTGTTATGGAATGGAAACTACAAAAGCTCCTAAAGATGGTAGCGAAGAAAAGCAAGAAGAAAGAACTATGTATAAACTACTAGAAAACGGAATAAGCCCAAAATGCAAATTACGATTAGGAGCTACTAACCCACGCCCCCATCTCAAAAAAAAAATTTAATATCTATCTGGGAAATGTTCAGAGGACGTAAGGTGCGATACTGAGGTCCGAAGACTTATTGGGATGGCGAAAGATGCATTCCAAATGTTAAGCAGATTATGACGAGACAGAAAATGTTCGTTAGAAGCAAAGAAAAGACTACTGAACTATTACGTGATATCTGTCCTACTGTATGGCTGCTCATGCTGGAAAAGCTTCTCAAGTATGAAGTAATAGAATTGTTGTTCTACAGATAAATGCTGAAGATACCAGAGATCGAACCTGTGAGCACCGACGAAGTTTTAGAGAAAATGAAAACAAGGAAACATAATTAGCATCAGAAAGAGGCAGTTGAAATTTCTGGGGCACGTTATGAGGAAGGAGGGCTTCGAAAACTTGATACCCACAGGACAGATTGAAGGATAAAGGGACAGACGAAATTAACGCGTAACATATTTGATAAATTTGAGTAAATGGAAGGTAGAACAGGTTTTGGGAGAAATGACAAAAACAAAACGTTTTCAGATTGACAAAGGAGAAGAAGATGTGGAGGACCATGGTCTCCTACGATCTGAAATGATACAGCACATTAAAAGAAAAACACTTGTACTGGATAGTTTTTTGATCAGTCATGATTTTTAATTACCTTCATTAATTGCAATTTCGTGCCTGCAAATATTTCCTGATGATTCTGTTGGAATAGCAGAGTATAGTAAAAGATTACTTTACCGGAATTGGTATTTCTTCTTTCTTTCTCGTCTCTGATATTTATAATTAAATCAACAAGAAGAGTCGAATGATTTACGTGTATAATATGGAATATTGTGTGTTACTAGAGTTGCTGAGAATTACAGCCTCCGTGTCTCACATTGTTAAGAATAAGCCAAGCCAGTCCATATATATGGACTACCTTTTCTTTTCTCTCCCCCAATTTTATTTTTAGCATTTTCACTATAGTATTTCATAGCATTATTGGGAAAATGTCATGTATTTCCAGTAAACGACTACTAGAAATACTATAATTACTATAAGACGCCGTCTGGCACAGAGATCTTTGTTTTGATCGGATCCTCTACAGTGCAGACTAAGAACAACGCCACTAAACGCAGAATATAATTAAAAAAATACATCATAAAATAAGTAATATTGCATAATAGTTTGGAAATAGCATAAAGTGCTGTTTAGTTTGAGACAAAAATGTAACTTTGATAATGACGTATAAGTACGTATAAATAAACTACAATTAGCATGGCTGATGCTAGCCTACAGGAAAGCGACTCGTTGCACCTTCTCGTGTTAGTTTTCAGTTGACATGAAGTGAAAAGTTTATATTGAATCCATTGGTAGGTCAGATGCTAAGAAAATCGGTTCAATCTGTCGTGCGAGGCAATTTTTCTTTCCATAATCTATCACACACACACACACACACACACACACACACACATATATATATATATATATATATATATATATATATATATATATATATATATATACACACACACAAGTCTAACATTCGTCCATGATTAAAATATTGCTGCCGCATATGGTCCGGTGTCTCTGCTATTTAACTTGAGCTCCTTGATAAAATCCAAAGAAAAATCAGCAATATTATTGGTACTAATCTGACAGCTCGTCTTCATTCAACTCTCCCACCGCCGTATTTATGTCTTTTCTATAAATAATTTAATGGTAATTGTTCGGATGAACTCTTCACTATAGACTTTTTGAATTTAAGCGCAGCACTAGACTGGCGGCGAAATATCATCAGTTTACAGTTGAGTTGGCTAGATCTAACCGTAAATTCTATGCTAACAATTTCGTTTCTCGCTTGTGAATCACCGTTCGGGCTCCATGCTTTCCAGCCAGCTTTAACATGCAATAATTTAAATGCAATGTCAATCGCTATTTACCATTTTCCTGCTTACTCTTTTCTCTTCCTACTCAATATTTTTTTCTTATCCTAATTCTTCCACACCCTGTAAGCCATTGTGCGTTATTGTATTTGCTGCTTTGCATGGACTAAAACCGATTAAAACAACAAAAAATGCAAAGATACATCCTTTTATGTACAGTTGTATATTTAGGCAGCAATCGTTCGTTTATGCATGTTTCATTACAAAACCACAGACAAGGTACTACAGTTAAGCTTTTTATTTAATTTTTCTTGTGTTCGAACAAGAGCTTTCCTTTCTGGACAAAGTGTGCGTAAAAACTGTCCAAATGTTTTATAGATATACCTTTAGCCGTTATCAAGGGTGATTCAATTTTTCAGCTTAATTGAGGGTGTGCATTATGTTTGTTTTAGCGTGTTGTAGAGATGTTTTTTGTATGTTTTTTGTTTTTTTTAATTTCCGAATACTGTTAGCCCATTGTGGCCTTGTTCGTAGTTAATATTGTTAAGAGTTAGCTTTTTCTGTTTTTATTGCTAAAGCTTCCATTATAAGTGGGTGAATTTATTATATTTGCGTTTTCTACTAGTATGTTTCTAATGGAGTCTGGTAAGTTTGTGTGTGTTTAAGTAGATTATAATGGAGCTACGATCAGATAGGTGTAACATAAGGCGTCTGGATAAGCATGTATTTGTGTAACCAATGTAATTATTTATGAGTCCGGTTCGGTCATGAACACAGTTACTTAAGGGGCACTTGAAGTCATAGATAATGTTTGTGCTTTGTAATTTTGACTTAACTGGTGTGTTGTTATTTTTGAGGATAAGGTTAGCTGTCTTAACTTTTTTTATAGATAATTAATTTGATTTTTTTATTCGGTTTAATTGGGGTAATGCATTTCTTTATAAAATGTTTTAGTGAAGATTCGTCTCGTTTGTGTGTGTGTGTATATATATATATATATATATATATATATATATATATATATATATATATGTGGTGTAGTCTTAAAGCAGGTTATAGAAAGGATTAGAATCAACTTTATGGTTTCAATAAAAGAGACATAAAGCATCACCCTGAACATTCTAAGGAATACTCTTTGGAATTCGCACACATTAAATTATGCTACATCTATAATTAGCCCCTATTTTATTATTTGTATTTTAAATTTAATATGCGTGATTCTATGAAAGAATTGTAATGTTGCCATTTTTTTCAGCTCATTTTTTTTGTTTAGATCTTTTCATAGCTGTTCCTATTCAAGACCCACCTGCACAACAAACTCGCATCGACAATGGCATTGAATAAAAACAAGTTCTGGAAAGCAAAGATGAAATTCTTTTCTTATTAAATTTGGCAGCTCGAACAACATTAACCAAGAATGCTTTGCCTGGAAAATTTGAATTTTCAGCCTGATATTTTAGTTTTTTCATTTTGACAACGTGAAATTTTTCTGATATACCATAACATTATATGCAAATATTAATGAAAATATAAGCCGTTTCCTAATAATGAAACATTCGGCATTCATTGACGAACGACCACTTTTTGTTAAAATTTATAAAATATTTCTCTTAAACAAATTTTACAGGAAAATAGCTTTCATTTTAGTAGTTGTTAAAAGTCCTGAAGTGATGTTTTCTTTTATTCAGCAAAGTCCTTTGTGATTCTGTAGCGTCAGTAGGATCGTTTTCTCTAAGGCCTCTCGTGTTTATTCGCTCGAAGCCATTTTGCTTTCCTGGTCGGAGAAAGAGGTTCTATACATCTGACAGTTTAGATATTTTTGTGCAAGATTGGAGCCATGCATCTTATTCATGATGATGATATTTAAGTACATGTTTAGATATTTTAGGATAATACTTGGATTTTCTAGCAGCTTGTGGTCTTGGTCAAAACTATCCCTAGCACCACCAATTCTCGTTCCGATTTCCTTATCCACCTAAATGTGTTATAACTAATCCATATACCGAGGCATCTGAAGTGCTTGGAAATAATGTTTTATTAAAATATAAATCACCCGGTTTTTTTTACCTTCCTATATGATTTTATCTTGTTTTATTAAACGCAATAAAATTTCTGCATTTGTGAATAAACGTAAAATCCATCCGACAGTTTTGAAGTTGAGCACTATAGTTCTATAATTTACTTGTACTTGTTGCAACATCCACCTTAAATCATCTGAGCCAGGTTGCGTCAAACAAATCTGCATGATCTGAAGTAGGTGCAAAACAAAAACAAAGACCAACATGCAAAGAAAAAAAACAAAATTAGTCGTAAAATTATAAAAAAAAAACATTAAAATCAATTATTGTAGTAACAACTTTTAGAAAATTACACTTGTGTGTGTGTGTGTGAGTTGTTAGAATTTTCTCTTTCCTACCATGAACCCAGGTTCCAATCACCTCATGGTCAAATTGTCAGCTATTTGGCTTTTTAGCTATTCGTAAATTCTGTATTTTCGCCATCTCTCCTGATATCGTATTCTACCAACCATTTAAACAAGGTTATTCACTGCTTTCGTTTATCCCTCTTACCTTTTAATACGGCCAATTACTGTCAAATTTTCTAAGCCATTAATATTTACACTTATAGTATAAACAGGTGGCCCCTGCGGTTGTCGAACTAAAACAAATTTGCTTTTACAGATGTATACGCCAGATGCTCGAAAAACTACAGTAGTCAACAGTTGTGCGTAAATGTATATTCAAATTTATACATTATATAAATCTTTGAGCTAAGAAATGGGAAATGAAAGAAGAAAAATGTGAATAAAATAGTGTTTATATTTAACATTGGAAAATCACTTTTTTTCCTGTAGAAACACAATAAATCAGTTCGATCCAATAAATATACATTTCCTACAATAAACCAATGACCATCGGCAATATCAATGATATATATATAGCCTTATTCGTATTCTTGTATTTCGAACTATCGTTCTCATCGATGCTATTATAGGCAAAATATCACAAAAATCAACAGATGTATCAGCCAGTCAATAGATACCTGATAATAGGCAACGTGTACTTGACCGAAACGTTGTTTACAATAACCGCTATATCAACCAATATACGAAGAATCCGGAAAAATACGGTAATATTGGCAATTGTTCATATCAGAAATTAAATAAAAAATTAGTAAAAGTCATTCAAGAATAGCCCTAGGAATTAAATTTGGCAGCAAGGCCTCTGATCGGCAGATTGTAGGTTTTGAGGAGTGTGGAACCACCGCTTAATTGCTGTTGTTTCTAGCCCCAGCACCACCCCACGGACCCGGGTTGCTAACACCTGTTAGGGTCCCACTTATGGACAAACAGTGAACCACCAAACACTATGAAAGTATAAAAATACATTTTTATAGTAAAAATACCAGTAATGCATTTTTATAGTAAAATACCAGCAATATATTTTTATATAAAAAAATTGCCAGCGCTATCTATTTATAGTAGAACTAATAACAATATATCTCACGGCAGAATGACCAACGTTACATCTCAGGGCAGAATGACCAAAGCTACATTGTGACGTCGTCCCCTGGTCGCAGCGCCAACTGTGACGTCCTATCCTGGTCTACCACGGCACCAACTGTGACGTCCTCGCCGCGGCGCCAGCTGTTCGCTCCTCGCTGCTCCGTTCGGGTGTCGCTGCTCCAAACGTGACGTCCGCCTGTCGCGTCAGTCGTGTTGTCTCGTCATGTGACGACCAACTGGCTTGGTATCGGTCGCGGCACCCAAATGTGACGTTCTAACCTTTTGGTGATTCGGGTGGGAATCTGGTTAGATTTGATATCAGCCTCGTCGTTCCCAACTCGCTTCCAACGCCTGGTTACCAAGGTAACTGCATTGATCTCCAGTCTGCCTACCCACGTTGTGAATTGATCTTAGGCAGACGAGATCAAACAGTGGTTGGGGCCGTAATGCAAACCGGGTTCAACGGGGGTGATACCACACAAATATGCATAAAAGAAAATAAAATGAAAACTCAAAACGTTCAAAGTATCAAAGAAAAAGGTAACAAACTTTATGTCTAGTTGTTCGATACATAGGACTGCATCTATCTCCCGACTCGTTCTATGGATTGTGACACGTCGTTTTCCGTTAGGCAAGTTTTAACGCTTCAAGTTGTTTGCTCTCTAAGAAATTGGTGTTTCGGTGTGTCTTTGGACGAAAGTCGAAAAAAAAAAACTGGATCTAAGTCGCTCTTCAAAATAATTGTTCTTGGGTTGAAGAGGAGTCCGGAATTTGCGTGAATCTTGGTCAGCTATCTGCGAGGCGGCTTCGACTGGAGACTGACTCTTCGCTGCAACTTCAACTGAAATTGAAACTGGAACTGAACTCACTGGAACTGATTTCTGCTCGTTGTGGCTTCGCTTATATGGACGCCGACCAAAACCAGGGTGGGTCTGTCGGCGTCGGGGTTTCCTCGATAATTCTAAATACATATCCACGTCTCTGGTTAGGAATTTCCACTTTTTTCCATTTTTGGGAACCTTTCCTCCTCCCCACCTTCTCACCATACTTCAGAGGGCGTGAACTGCCCTCCCCACTTCTTCGTAGCAGCTTCTCATACCTACACTCTGGATGGGCGGCGACAGCCTCCTTCGTGCGTCACGTGATCACCACTTGACCAATGATGTCTTAGTCGGGCGTGGACGAATCCGCGGCTTTGTTTCAGGAAAAAAAATATCTTGCTTAACTAAAAAAAATTATCTCTTTTCCTTTTCTTCCTCTTATCGCGGTTATCATTTCTCTAGCCGCAAACGGGACAATATGAACAATGGCGGTCATAAATCTTGTTCTACACGTGGTTTTCGTCAGGTATTTTATCGCTAATTATCCGAATGGGTGGTCTTCTTAACACGGCCAACGTCGCCTCGAAAAGACATTTCTAAATTCCCATTCATTTCCCTTCGGTACATATTTCTGATAACATAATTTTATTATCGCAGGCCAAGGATGTTCCGTCGAAGGAAATCGGTCAGCGGACACTCGTGGGTGGCTTTTAATTTTTTCATATCTGTCCAAAGTCCTTTTAGTTGCCTGTTTTTCGTCACTTATCGAAATAACATTTTCATTTGAATTTTTCTTTGGCTAGTCGGTCTGTAGTTGATAATAAGATGCCTTCCCGTACCAATAGTTTGTTTTCATATCCTTAGATAACATAGCCGTCGCCAAAACATATCTGATTCTTTCTTTCTTTCCCTTTCTTTTTACTCAGAATTTCCCTGTCATTGTAATGACACCCTTTCGCCATTTGTTACTTATCAAAATATCCCTTTATCCATTGCCTCTTAGCCGTGTGTGTGTTCTGCTTATCATCCACGATTCGGTCCTTAGCCTCTCCTTTTCTTCTTTTCTTTTTCTGCCTCGTTAAATGGTGCCACACATCTTATAGCAGAATGACCAACAATACATTTCATAGCAGAATGACCAACGTTAAATCTCGTAGCAGAATGATCAACAATCCTTTTTTTATCTGTACTTGAAGACATAAAACAATTGTCAAAATAGATTTCAGCATTAAATGTCTCATAGAGGTTGATATGCCGCTAACTAAAATCAACCAAACCATGGCATAACTCTGAATACATTTCAGTTCAGATTTTGTTACAAGTTTATCACTGTGCTGTGCGTTGGCAGGAGACATAGAATAGGAAATGTTAGGATCGTATCATCCGACCTTCTGCTGCTGCTGCTGTATCAGTCTCCTATCATTTCTAGGTTTTGAAAAAAATCAAACAAGCAACATGAAAGAAATCTTTCAGAACATTAATCGATATAATATACTACAATTTCTTATATCAAACTAATCCAAATTATAACTTCAACAAAACTACAACTTAAAACGTACATATCGCAGGTTCTAGTAATTATGTTTACACAGTCAGGTATATGCACACAATCTGAGTATCATCTACCATGTATCCAACTGTTTAACCAGAATAACATTTATCATATTTTATTACTTCTAAGTTTCCAAGAAAATTAAATTTCGACATTAAATGACCCATAAGGTGTTGATATGCCGTTAAACAGGCAAACAAACAAATCAATCAAGAAAACAAGTATAGCAAGTGAAAATAATGCATATGAATAGATATATTAATAGGCGTTATTAGAAAACGAATAAGGTAAAAAGGATTTAACAGAAACAAAGAAATGAAAATAAACGATATTGGCACTTGTTCATTAAGAGGGATTGAGTGTCAAGGTCTGTTTGACGTCATTATCAGCCAGTTTTTCTCTTAAATGTTTCCATAGAAATGAGACAGCCGTTATGGTGAAAGATGCTTCCAGTGTCTTCACAGTTAAAGGTGTTGGTGTTAAAGTCGATACTAATAATAAAATATGTATGATATTTATGCTGGACTTTAGCGGTATGAAGGATGAATGATGAAGCAAAACACCAGCTTTATCCCCTCCCCCGACACCATCTCATAACGCTGCATATGTAACTTTAAACCTTTTGTTTTCCTACACATTATCCCAAAAATAAAAGACAAGTGCATGCATAGCTGTATACTCGTATATCATCAATATACTTATTCTACTAAATGACGAGGGCGACCATGGCATCCACGATTTCCTATTCTATGTAGCTCCTACTAAAGATTTTTTTCGTTAACTTTTGTCATCCCAGTTCTACCATCTATATACACAAGCCATTAGGTAGGTTAAATGTAGTTTTTCTCTGTCTCTTTTACATTCACTACGTCCCGTGAGTGTTTAAATTACAGAGCTCTATTTCCTGATTATGCCCCCTAGAAATATAAACTCTCTTTCACTGTTGTTATGCAAATGTCATTTTGTTTCTCTTTTCGCAAAAAAAATTATATATATATATAAAGAAAAATATATACGGAAAAAACAAACAAAAATCCTTATATACAATTATGTTGTTTTAATGTTAATGTCAACGTCGGACGTTTCGGTCTAATAAACCATCTTCAGGACATATTCATAAATTATAACATTATCAATACAACATGACAAAGACGATGTACATAAGAACAAGACTTATCCAAACAAATAACTGAAAGTTTTATAAGATCAGCGCTCCGTTTAAAACAGGGTTACGTTGTCGTCACGTGGGCGACGCTGTGAAAACGTATTCCTAAAATTTGAGTATTTTGAATGAAAAATGAAAAGAATTCTATTTTGATCTAAAATTTATATGTACGCTTGTCGAGCATTAATCTCGCTAGAAATGGGGAAATACTAAAGAAGCCAGGTCCAGCATCCACCGTGCGCGAGCTGGATACTATGCCTGCTTCATAAATCCGCCTAAGATTTTTATTATGAAAATATTTTAAAATCTTCGCGGAATCAAAAATCAATTTTTTTTTTTGTTGATTGCACAGTATAATAGGGCACCATCTGTGAGAAAAAGAGCACCATGACGCAATTCAATCTTCCAGATATTTCTAAACGGCAAGCTGTACTGTATAACATTCACCCGGGAAGCTTCAATACGAACATTTCAGCGCGTTAGGGTGTCAATCACAGTCCAGAAGATTCGAAAAGAGTTGGATGAATATAATCTTGATTACGAAGGTACGGCTGCTCGGAAAACTCACTCTGATCGTTCTGATGAGAAAAAACTCTCGAACTTTTTGACGAGGTCCTTGAGATAACGTTGTGTCCTGGGTCAAGAGGATGACTGCTGGAAGACCCTATGTCTGACAATAGGACTCTGAACCATGCCGCATAAGTAGAACTCGGTCATGACGATATTCAGTCACCCCCCACGAGGGTGTCATGTGGCACAAGGCCTTTTTAACGTGGGCACTCCGAGCCCGTCGGCTCGGCCAAAAATATGCCCATTGAACCCGTATAAACGGATTCAGGGCCGGTTCACCTCCCCGAAAGAGACTCCGCCCTTCGGCGTAGCCTCCTTCGGGTTCCTCCCGTCCGTAGGAAGAGAGTTCAACCGAACAGTCGCTCAGAAAGTACTGACTCGACTGACTAAAACTCGGTCATGAGTGTCGGACAATTTCTGCAACCATATCACACTTTACATCTGGCTGCCTAACTCCCCAAACTGCAACCCCCTTGATCGTTATGTGTGGGTCCCAGTTGGGCGAGAGGCCAACAAAACCCCGTGTAACACCAAAGATGAACTGAAGGCGAGGATTATGGCAGCATACTCCAACTTAAACAAGGAGACCATCCAGAAGAGTTGCAAGTGATTCCGAAGTCGTATGGAGGCAGTGGTTAAACTCAGTGGCGATTTTGTTGAATAAATTTACTCTTTAGTATTTTTCTGTAATTTTGGTAAATATATCTGCTAAAATGAGGTGTCAGCGTTATTTCCATTTTTGCGTAATTTAGAGAAACAATTTACCCATCGCAACCTTATATATATATATATATATATATGAGAGAGCAAGCATGTCGATTTTAAAACCAGGCTCATTTACAAGTCTAGATAGTTGGGACATAACAGCATAAAATGATACACAATATTTTACGTTAAAATTTCGATTACATTTGAGGAAATACAATTAAAATCAAATTAATTAATGTCAGACTGTTGCGGTGTTAACTAAAATAAATAAGTAGGCCGAATAAAGTGAATATAAATCAATTTAATACTGAGTTTCTTTAAAATACTGGAAAAGATAAGCATACAAGACAGTACATATATAATTGTTATATTGTTCTTTATAAATTTTACTTTAAAATAAGTTATTTACGCGTGGTTAAAAATGCAATAATGATGTATTCAAAAGGCAGGTGAACGAATTTTTTTCCACAATGAATATAGTAAAACCATTCATAAACCATAAATATGCCCCAATTTATTTTAAGCTATAGTTTATTTTCGAAGAAAAATTAGAAAAACAAAAAAATACCAGTTTCATTTTTTATTTTTAATGGACCGGATTTAAATTATGTGGTTGAATATTTGCCTTTACATATGAGCGTGTGTTTTGTTTTTATTTCCATAGGAAGATTTTAAGTAACATAAGATATTAATTGTAAATTTTTTAAGTAGAATATAATTTGACAGTGTAGTTTAATTATTATTTCTTAGAGTAATATTTTAAAACTTTTTATTAAAATGTCTGAAGAAAAATGCAAGTTAGGGGAGGAGATGTTTCCTCTAATCTTGGAGAATCTCTTGTTAATGCCTTTCTCCTGGATTTACAGGTTTTGATTTTAAAAAACACAATTTATAAGGCGAAAATAGATAGTAAAAAGGCTAAAATAAAAGTAATGACAAAATCAACGTTGATGGCAAGATTAATGAAGAAACTTTGTATAAAGAAGTTATAGAGGGAAATGGTGACATTAAACTAAAAAAAAAAAGAAAGAAAGCGGCCTAGAACAACATTTAACATTTACTTAAAAGAGAGGTATTTTTCCAGTCTCAGTTCCTGACTCATAGAGTAGTTCCAGCTACATATGCCACTGGTGTTGTTCTAGCAGTAGAAAATGTTAGTGTTTTCGATAGGAAAAGACAACCATAAGTCTGTTCTTCTGAACAACACAAATATTAAATACTGGATGTAAGGTAGGCTTTGTAACTGCTCTGGAGAAGAAGCTCCATCAAAAATTGTATACAATTGGTTGTTCATTATATCGGAATAAACTACCATTAAGAGTTGTTTTTAAATATGCTCATGTTACAAGAAAAATCCCGACTTAAGCATACAGAACTACATGGGGGAATTGTGTGAAAGGGGCTATCATGATTTGCCATAAGTAGAATTTATGGAAATCAGTGGCCTTGTCGATAATATTGGTCAGAATTAATCAATCTATCCCAAAATGGAATTTGCGAATCCGAAACCACTGAAAAACATTTTAGAATATGAAATTCGAGCATCTTTTATAAATAACACAAATTAGAGTTGCCTGATTGTTCCTTCACATTCTCAGTGTGTTGAAAGAGCAGTGATATTAACATCTGAAGCTTCTCATGTTGTTTACAGATTGGAATCAATCCAAAAACACATACTTGCAGGAATCTTGTTGTCAACTAGAACCTTCCTTTGTTTCTAAACTCTTAAAATGAAAATGATATTATATAAATATTTGATTAAATTAGTTTTCATGTAATATACAATTTATTTATTAAAATAGCGAAGTGTTTGATTAACTGTTGACGTAACATTTTTCAATGAAATATTGCTAAAATGATTGGCTTTTAAACTCATTTCCAATGCCGATTTTTGATTGCATTTCCTCAAAAGTAGTTTAAAGCTAGAAATCTAAAATTTGATGTTAAATTTTATCTCATTAAGTCCCAACAATCTAGAATTGTCCAAAGTTGATGTTTCAAAAAAAAAAAAGTGTAAAATCGACCTACCATAATATATAACTTTTTGAGTAACGTAATTTTTACCGAACGAAAATGACATTCACTTTTATTACGCTTTGAAGAGGAGAAACATGAACTCTAGAAAACTTCCATTTTCTAAAAGCTCTCAGGATTCAGACAGAAATCATAAAAATTTTGTCACCTTATTTCATTAAATATCCAATATGGGCCTACATAACACTTTGGAACCATTTACTTTTGCAGTGCTTTTGAATGCACTTCCCCGGATTTAATAACAGATATTCGTAGAAAGCATAGAAGGACACGTGACAATGAAATCTGAAGGAAGGACAGTAATGGGCCCAAGAAAGATAACGATGTACAAAGAAGCAGGGCCAGGTGAGATCGATCGCCATAGAGATGCTGATGGCCTTAGATAATTTGGGGATTGATAAGGTTACTTAAATGATAAGCGCTTGAAATAGCGTAGGATCTAAGTAGATTAATTTTCATAGCACGACCAAAAGAAACTAGGTGCAAACGAAAGCGGATTCTATCAAACATTCAACTTGATGTGCACATCACTAAACAAAAAATTATGATACGAATAAATAGCGCCTGTAGCAGAATTAGACTGGAGATTGGGCAAAGAGTATGGGGCTTTGTTTAATATACCGGAACAGTAAACGCAGTTTTTATTATCTGAATGCTGTCAGAAATGCAGAATGCCGTATACAGGTTTTTCGATAGATCATAAAAAAGCATTCAGTAATCTACGTAATGAAGAATTGAAATATTTAGGAGATTTTGATCTATATGGAAAGATATATACAGGTAACCTGTATTGGAAACAGAGTGTATACGGAGAGAGAGTTAGCTATGCGTTTACATAAACAGATGTGATTTATTTAAACTTGTACAGTGAGATGATTTCAAGAAGAAATACAATTACTATTATACACTACGAAAACGAAATTCTTGATCGGTAGATTCAGAAGACTATCTAAAAGAACGATTAGTTAGTCGCGAAAAGCAAGCAAATAATAACCCTTTAAGTAAATACAAGAGGTCAAAGGGCATGGTTTTCAACACAATGAGTAAAACAATATGCTAATTACATATCGGGAAGGCCACCGCCAAGCAAAGCTGGATTTTCTGTCTAATATCTAGTCTCCCCGATGATAGTGAATGTTAGACCTTTGCATCACTGTTGGAAAAAAGACTTGAAATAACTGATATTAGATTTTTGTCAACGAATGTTGAGAATAGCGGAGACACATTAGGTGCAAAACGAGGAAGTTTTAAGAAAAGTAAGAACATCAAAGATATTGCTGCTTGCAATCAGAAAGGCCCACGTTAAATATTTCGTTTTTTTTTTCTTTTTTATTTTTAAAAAGACTAGGAAAAATTAACACTAACAAGGCATATGAAAAGCAATTCGTGCAGAGGAAAACATTGGAGGGGGAATAATGACATTTGGGCAAAAGGGAGGAGAAGGACGTAGCACAAAAACAAAATGGCATCGTATAACAAGAAAAGGCATGAATACCCCAAGCCTTGAAAAAACAGGTAACATAGTGTTGTCTTCAGCTATAAAGATGAAACAAGGATTATTGTATTTTTTTTGTTTATTTTCAAACATTTAAGTCTTATAAAATCTAGCTGAATGCCAATCTTGATCTCAGTAATTGAAATTTGTCATGGTGTAATTGTTTGTTGTGGTTCCATCTGTTAATGTTCCTGAATTAAATACAGAGACATCAAATAGTGATCATTTTTACGTACTGGTAGTGAGAGGCTTAATGTTCCTACAAATCAATAACATTGCATATATGAATTACGTTCCACATAGAATATTGGCCTTTTATAATAAAAGTAAAAGTTTGTGCTTGTTACTCAGGTTCATGTAAAGCCACACAACCAAACCTTTTGTCTTTATTCAGAGAATCGCTTCAAAAATGTTTTCGTCGAACTTCCGTTAATTATTATCTTGAAATTTGAGGTAAAGTATCTTATGCTTCATTTCTTTCCTTGTGCATCTTGTTAATGTGAAAGGTTTTTCTCTATTTTTTGAAATTTCTTTTCAGAAGTATTTGCTTTCTAATGGGGTTTTATTATCATTTTCTTTTTCTTTTTTCGCTTTTTCTTGTGCTCTTTCTTACTTTTCATTATCTTTTTATTCTTTTCTACTTTTTTTTTCAGATTTCTTCTCTTTTACCTTCATTGTTTCTCATCTTTGTCATTTTGTTTTTCATTGTCTTATTGTTTTTATTTCCTTGTATGTTACAATTATCACAAGTATTCTTATCATAATCATCATTATTTCTGTAATCAGGCAAAAATTATCTGCTAAAAATTATAAACAAAAAGACAAACAAAATTTGTCTATTCAGGCTCAGTTTTGTTAGAATATTCTTCACTTTAACTTTTATACCGTATTTTTAAATAATGTCTTTCATGTAGTATACTTTTATATCGTGGTTTTCTTTTTATAATGTTATTTTAGAGCGCATTAATGAGAATTTTATTTATATCGGATATTTTATTTTATACCATATTTCTAAATATTTTATACACTGTTCTTTTACACTGTATTTATAATTATATTTAACAGAAAATTTTTGGTCGGTAAAAATGTTTTTTTTTTTTTTTTTTTTTAGTATACCTTTTGTACTTTAGATGGATACAAACATGCCTTTTTTTTAATGTTTTCATGTTTCAATAAAAGAGAAAACAAAATTCGCTTACAATGAATCATCCTAATGTCATTACTGACAATATTATTATTGCAGATATTAGTAATTCTACAGAGAGAGTTGTTTTATATTACGGGAATAGCATAAAGCGAAGAACATTGGAAAACAATCGTAAAGTCTTTTTCTGCTTTTTTCACTTCTTTAAAATTAATGACATTTTCATTTTCTGTATAATCTATCTATTTATTTTTTGTTGTTGTTAAGAGAACACAATAGGAACTTTCTCCATTACTTTTATTAAACATTTATTGCATTCATAAAGATGTGACTTCGCAACTTGGCAGATCATTTAAGGATTTAATCACGCAGTAGGCAGGTTTCTGATTGGAAAGAATGTTTTTCTTTCTGTCTCTGTCCTTTACAAAACTTCAAAATTAAGCAATTTGATGAAAACACACCAGCACAATAATGAAAACATGAATTTCGATATTCATTGTATGATTTCAGAAGTCCTTCAGAAACGATTCTGCAATTTATTCCTTTGAAATCTTTCACGTGAAAATTAGTTCACTAGGTGACTGGATTATATTAAACTGAGAAGAACGATTTTGCTGCTTCAATGTACGGAAAGCCTTTCTGCCCTAAAAATTGGTAGGCATAACTATATTATATGCTTTAAAACAAAACAATAATGCCAGTTAGAAATACGTGACTCCATGTACCTCTAAATAAATTGAATTTTCGTTCTCTTCTATCGTAAGGTTTAAGGATAAAGTAAAAATAAAACAAACGTTTCACTGCTAACACTGTTAATCCTGTTCAAAAATATTTGTAATTAGGATAAAACGTAAATGACACTACACAATCATTTGAACTTCTTAATTTAAAATTAGTTATTATTAATGTGCAGAGCCTTATTAATATCAGATAAGTCTGCTGATGGTTAGAATATTAGTTGCTTACTTCAACGGCACATCAATTCTTGTTTAATGTTTTATGTCGAAATATGTTTTATTATACTTACGCCATATACTACATTATACCAGGTCTTATACCTGAGTTAGAAATTATTTCTTTACTGGGCTTATGCCCGAGTCGGAAACTGTCCGTTTGCTTGGCTTGTGCCCGAGTCGGAAACTGTCCGTTTGCTGGGCTTGTGCCCGAGTCGGAAACTGTCCGTTTGCTGGGCTTGTGCCCGAGTCGGAAACTGTCCGTTTGCTGGGCTTGTGCCCGAGTCGGAAACTGTCCGTTTGCTGGGCTTGTGCCCGAGTCGGAAACTGTCCGTTTGCTGGGCTTGTGCCCGGAGTCGGAAACTGTCCGTTTGCTGGGCTTGTGCCCGAGTCGGAAACTGTCCGTTTGCTGGGCTTGTGCCCGAGTCGGAAACTGTCCGTTTGCTTGGCTTTTTGTGCCCGAGTCGGAAACTGTCCGTTTGCTTGGCTTGTGCCCGAGTCGGAAACTGTCCGTTTGTTTGGCTTGTGCCCGAGTCGGAAACTGTCCGTTTGCTTGGCTTGTGCCCGAGTCGGAAACTGTCCGTTTGCTTGGCTTGTGCCCGAGTCGGAAACTGTCCGTTTGCTTGGCTTGTGCCCGAGTCGGAAACTGTCCGTTTGCTTGGCTTGTGCCCGAGTCGGAAACTGTCCGTTTGCTGGGCTTGTGCCCGAGTCGGAAACTGTCCGTTTGCTGGGCTTGTGCCCGAGTCGGAAACTGTCCGTTTGCTTGGCTTGTGCCCGAGTCGGAAACTGTCCGTTTGCTGGGCTTGTGCCCGAGTCTGCAACCATCACGGCAGAATGTGCCCCTTTGTCCGGAAATGTCTTAGTCTTCCGTGGATGTTCCAGTCGGATGAAAAGTTTCATTTTAAGTTTAATAATTTTTATGTTTTTAACTGATATTAAGTAATCTTTTTGCGACTTTCAACAGAATCTTCCATTTCACCCAATGAAGAAGAAATAGTTTATCACTTTGGTGACCGAAATTCATTCTTTGCTGTCCACTGAAATTCATTTTCTCCAAGTCGATGAGTTAAAGTGATGATTTTCTTTATTGTGTCATATTGAGTATTCCGAGTTCGATCCTGCAACTAGTGAGTTGACTACACTGTTTTTTTTTATTTGTTTGTTTTTATCGTGAAAATGATCGTAGCTCAAAACACTGGACAAAAATTTAAGAAAAAATGTTGCATTATGTTGAACTCTCTATGAAAAAGACAAAATGGGCCAAAATAGACGAAATGAGAGAATAAATGTTTGAGGGAATATTGACTACAAGTCCTTAATTTCTAAAAATTTTCAATAAAAACTGAAAAATAATAACTACAAAAAAGAAAATAAATTTGAAATTCATGATCATAGAGAGTCTGAGCACCTGTTGACGGGTGATGGTAAGCAAGGCAGTTTTTTTAGCCTATTTCTTTTTCTAGTGACCTAAGTATTCGGTGGATCAGGCGATTAAATACCGTGTCCTTTGTCCAGAACAAATTAAGTTTAGCAGATCTCTAAATGCATAAATTAACAAAGGACACTTCATATAAACAATCAAGTGTAAATGTAAGAGTTTAGAGGTGGTTAGAATCTAAAGTGGAACGCTTTATGGGAAAATATATTGATATTTTCGAACGAGATGATTCCAAAGAAAGATAGACAATGGGGAAAAGGTGAAAAATGCGTCTCGGACTGATGAAAAATAGACAGCAAATAAGCCAGTGTATGGTACAGTCGATAGGGAAGAGATGGATTCCTCAATTAGTAATGTGTAGAGATAGAAAACTGCGGAACATTGACAAGACAGAAAAGCATAAAATTATGTAAAAAAGAAAGGCTAAATGGTATGTTCCTTTACAGGATGTATAAATTTAATAAAGTGCATAAAATAAGAAAAGATACTTTAATGATGGAACTAATGCATCGAAGAAACTTTCCGCAGCGGCAAATATAAGAAATAAAAAACGAACGGATCTGTAATATTGAAATCTGAGGTAAAACTGACGACTGGACTAAATGAATAAAAAAAATGCAGAAGGGCTACTTAATGGGTTTGTAGTAGATGCTTTCAATCTGAAACTATAATAAACAATAAATAAGTTTCATAGATTATACAAAAATATTCACTTATTTATGACAGGAAGATCTATTTGATCTATTAGGGAAAATGATTTATTCAGGAAATAAACGAATAATAATGGCTTATACTGCAACTAAACTGATTGTAACTCAGTTACAGATTATGAGTGAGAGAGAGCGCACATCAGCTAGCGTGATCAATAGTTTGAACAAGTTCACTACGTTCAAGCCCTCGGTCACGATGACTTCTAACTACTAGCAATACTATCACCGAACAATATCTTCTTCCCAGTTTCACTCAGATGTCTCAATTCAATCCATGGTATGGTTATCAAGCACTTTCCAATGGTGCCTCTCTAAGCTGATAACATCAAGAAGTTATAACTAATCGACTGAGCGCCCATATTAGAATTATAAACATGACGTACCTAGAAAAGATATAAAAAGAATCCATAATATTTATGTAAAGCGGAACTGGACAAATATGAAAAAAAAACCCTTTAAAAGACAAGGATGAGTCATCTTACAGGATTTATTCAATCTAAACGTAAGACGTCCAAAATAGAACGAGATGACTTAACTTGATGTATTATCATTGGACACCATCATAAAATAAGGAGAGGACACTGTGTCCATGAGGAAACTCAGAAGGAAAATAGCAAAAATCTTTTACAGAATAGTAAAAGAAAACAAGAAGAAAGGATTATGTTGTGGTAGGATCCACCTAATTTGCATAGTGGAGTACCGACCATATAAATATGGTTGATACCGGGAAGAGAGGAAAGAATCAAGAGATTCAACCAGAGACTCTGCCCGATTGCGACTCAGTCAACACATTCTCCAGGAACGGTCTTACCAGGAATATACAAAAGACTATACGTAAATATTGTGTACACTTTCTTGTTTCAATACATTTTGTTCTAAGTACATTTTGTGTTGCATTATTATTCCATGCATTAGTCAAGTTTCAACAGACTATTAATTGTAAGACGGCAGAATGTATGGGGATCAACGAGAAAAACAGCTTAGGGTGTGAGCCACGAATTGGAGACGCCAGAAAAAATGAAGTAGAGAAATTGAACTATTTGGAAAGTTTCATGGCAAAAGGCGTAAAATGTAACACTAAAAAACGAAAACGCACTGGAGAATTCAAAGAATTCTTCCAGAAACTAAACAATTATGCGATAGAAAAATTTCCTTAGAAATGTGGCATCATTTGTATCTCTTGTACCAATCCTACTATACAGAAGCGAATACTGAACAATTTCCTCACAGATCAAGATGAAACTTAAACGCACTGACTGGGTTCTACGTAAGAATAACATAGAAAGGACCATATGGTGAACAAGGAGGTCTTAAGAAAGAATGGCAACAATTGGCTGTTGAAATTTCTTGAACTCATAATAAGTAAAGGAATTTTGGAGACTTTAACACCCAAAAGGAAAGGAAAGTGAGGCTGAAGGAAATAGAATAATCTGTGCGAATTGGCAGCATAGCGGGGACTATGATGGTAAAATGACAAACCTCTGGAAAGAAAACTTATAAATAAGAAAATATATTTCTTTTACTGTTTTAACAGCATTTTTCTGTTACTGTTTTATACGCTGCTTTCATCTTTTTTCGTTTGGTCTTTTTTTCCTTCTATATTTTTTCCTTCTATATTTTTTCCTTGTGTTTTTTTTTTTTCATATTTTTCCTTTGAAATTTATTCATTATTCCTTTTTTTACTTTCTCTCTTCTATAAGGCCTCCGATAATATGTAAACATGTATGTGTTGATAAATATTTTCACTTAAGCATTTCCAGCCTTGATGTATTTATAAATTTTATGAGCTTTACCGAGACTTAAATTTAAAATCAATCTGTTAGATATCCATACAAAATGTTTCCCATGTGTATTCTGCTAGTATAATGTTTACTCTGTTTGCTAGAGACATTTTTACTTATGAATATCTGGTTTGTGTCGCTTCTATGGAAACTGAAAAAAAATTGTCGTAAATGCAAAAATACTTTGTAAATATATGCACCTGGCCGTCTGCCATGGAGAACCAATGACTCATCATCGGAACTAAATTCATCTCTTTCAACTGCTTCAAGATTTTTATCTGAGTCGAGAATAGCCTGCAAAGTTTCCTGGGCATTCATTGAGTCTGTCTGGTTGATACGGTACTGAAAGTCGGTCATCTATCGATGGAAAATCATAAAATAACTCGCTAATTTCAAAGCAGGTCACCGCTATATAGAAGTCTCTTTTTCACGGTTTTGAATAAAAAAGGGGTATACACCTCTACGTCTAGTTGGCATTGATAGATATTCGAATCTTTGACCGGTTAGATATTTTCTGTCCGTTCTTAATGCAGGGAAATCATTCAGGTAAAGTGAATAAGCATTACTCTACGAAATGTAGATATCTACTACGTTTAATTCAGTCTCACCTGAGGTCATAATAAATGAACCCCTAGTAAAGATCACTATAGATCAGTCGCTTTTGAAAATGTGTTTAAAAAACGTTGTTCTAAACAAGGCGCCTTTTTTCATGACTGTTTGTAATGCAAGTCATTCGAAATATTTTGTCATCAATTTTTACCAAATATTTATAGCAGAAAAACCTGTTTCTTGAACAGATTGTTTGCTTCATTATGCTATCTGAGCTAACGAATTCTATTCATAAGTTTTTCTATAATATATATATATATATATATATATATATATATATATATATATATATATATATATATAAACTTTGCAAGTCTATAAGTTAATTTTCAAAATATACTAGCAGTAGAGCCCGGCGTTGCCCGGGGATGTAACGGTAAGAGATAGATCAAGTATCGACCATCATAAAGACTGAAAAATAAAATTGAGAAAGATTATTGTTTAAGGTTAACGGACACGCACGTCTTAATTAGTTTATTTTATTCTTTTTTTTTTTACGATTTGGTCAAACTCAAACAAAAACATTGTTTTTAATCGTTATGAGTCTACCGATTGAATAGAATTTTATTATAAACAATTGCCTTATAAATGGAATTTTTAAAGCATTCTGAATTTAAAAATAAAGAAAAAAGTGTGCAAGACAATAAGAAACACTACCTACCAAAAAAAAGTGAAGTTTTGTTGAAATTGGTTGAAAAATGTAGGAAATCCGATCACATATATAAACGAACACACACACACACGCACACACAAACAACCAACCTGGGTTTTATAATAAGTATAACTCGATATGAGTTGCCCCCCTTTCATTAATGCCTCTTAATCGTGTTTTCAAATTGATTTTGTGCAAAAACAATTATTTTCTTCCAATTGTTGGCGATGTCAGAACCACCGCAGGGTAATTTTACGTAGTGAAGTTTTGTTGAAATTGGTTGAAAAATGTAGGAAATTCGATCCAATATATAAACGTACAGACACACACACACACACACACACACAATCTGCGTTTTATAATAAGTAAGATTTATATGAAAACATGAGTTTTAACTTAAGATATATGTCCTTATTAAATATACTAGTTCTGTGCTGTCGCTGATGGCAAGGTAACATTTAAAATCTAAATTGTTGTCCGTTTAAAATTCTACATTTATTAGAAACTATATTTAGTTTAAATACAGGTGTCATATAAAGTTACTGCAACTGGCCGCACATTTCAGCTGAAACTGTTTTCCTTTTATCTGTTGATGCTAAGTATAAAGAGAAATTAGTCATTGTAACACAGATGTCTATTTCAACGTCATTCAAATGACGTACGTTTAAGCGAATATATATTTTAATTCAATGACAGACCTAGAAATTTCTCTAATTTTTTTACACCTTTAAAAATAATTTTATTTATTACCGAATAGTTTTCGCAGATTTAATATAACATTGATGGTTAAATAATATCAGTCCACATCTTTAAATAATATCTATTCATCAGTAGATAATTGGTGAGATATTGATAAAAAATTTATCCTTCTAGTTTGTATTTTCTCCATTTCTATGTCCATATAATAAAACCTTATTTCGCGAGCGAACAGGAAAAGCTGATAAAAAAAAGTAATGACAACGGTGCTTTCTTTATCTAAATCATACACAAAATTATGATTATTATGACCCACGCAGAGAAACTATAACAAATATATCCAACAACATACAGTGTGAAAAAAATGAAAAAAGTCTTAATTGTAATAATCCCAAACAGGAATTGGATTTGTTGGAAATACTTCAGTCGAGAAAGCCATATTTACAATTCCAGATTCGAGCGGGCCGGATGTGACTACTATGCCATTAGCGTGGACAGTTTTCCCCTAAAACGGGAAAAGGTGAAGCCATGCGTTTTTCCTAATATGGGAACTGAGCCATAGAACGTTTCTGTATCTGTTGAAAATATACTTCCAAAGGGAAACGGTTCTATGGGCTTATAAGCTGTGGCGGGTGGCAGGGTGAGTCAGCTTTAGCCTCCATCCAGGCGAGGCGAGGCGAGGCGAGTCCTCGTCCTCTACTAAAAAAGAAACTGCTCGGTTTGACCCCTGGAAGCCGACTGACTACTGTCATTATTCTATGAAGTGACGTCACTAATTGGCCGTCACGTGACTTACGTGTATTCTTCTTTCTCAAAGGGAGATAATCGACTTTTTATCTAATTTGTTTAAGGGTTTAATACGATCATACGCATATAAATTACATACGTTCATGCAAAGTCGCACACTGTGTGACACACTGAGAATCCGAATTTCTGTTAAAATAATGATTGATTATAATTTTGTGGTTTTATTATACGAACAAAACTAAACGCAACAACTTTTCTTATTTATAAATATATCCAAAATATGTAAGTCAAAGACACGTATTAGCGGAATGGGCCATAAACCTGAATAAATTATTATGTTTGGCTATGGACTAGTTGGCATTATATGAACATCATTATTATCTTCACCGTTGATTTTTTTTTTTTTTTTTTTTTTTTAATATTTCAAAATTAATATTACTTGCAGAATATTTTATTGCTTTGCATAAATCTATCTTTGTCTCACAATAATTATCTGCATTTAAGCCCCACCTGTTGTCTTGTAAGTAGCTTTGGATTAATATTTTTCAGTATGACCTTATTCCTAACACAATTTACTGCAATTAGGTTCCTCCAATATAGCTCTACATTCATCATGAAAAATTCCTGCTATGAAATCAGTTTTCTTTCGCCCAGCGTAAACATTTCTCTTCATGATATTTATTTTTTAAGCCGGTGCCATTTACTTGTGCCGATGTCTTTAGCCAATGTTTTATTTTTTCTCTTTATATTCTCATCACCAAATAATTCCATTCTGGTCAAAAGACAAAAATTCTTATTTCATTTTAATCTTTTTCATTATATATATATATATATATATATATATATATTATTTATATTAAAGGATTTTTTTCTTGCACTTATACTGTCAATATTTTCAATTTTTTTCTGTTTACTCTTCTGTGATCTATATTTAACATGTATGCAAACATTATGTTGATAACACTCTTTAAATTTAGAAACATTTCTTTCTCTCTTGATTTTTTCTTTCATAAGACCCATACTTGTCTTTATATATCTGCAAATAAAATAAATATATATGGTAATGTTATATATATATATATATATATATATATATATATATATATATATATATATATATATATATATATATATAAAATAGAAACAGATCCAAGAGCACATAGAGGTCACTAAAACATTAAAAGATTAAATGCCGATAACTACTCGCTGGACAAACCTTAATTGTTTTATGACCCTTCACGCAGAACTCTTCATTGACAATTCTAGAAAGAAAATTCGGATTGCCAACACACAAACAGAATGTCTCATATCGAGAATATTCCACATTGAACATGAAGAAAAAATTAATTATTTTTAATAATATGTAAAAATCTCCACTTTCACCTGAAGACGTTTATGAGACCAGACCAGAAACACGTGTCGTGAAATTATGTAAAACAAAGTATAATATTTTTTCTCAATAAATCCACATTACAACCAAAAACGTTTGCGGCACCCCTCTTCTTTTTAATATACATACTTTTCTCTCGTTGGAACCACTACAACATATTTCCTTTATATATATATATATATATATATGTAATCATGAAATGAACTATGAAATGAACTAAATCCCTCAATTAATATATTTACACGTTATTTTTATAAATACAAATATTTAAGTAAATGCTATCTTTATAATAAACAGTATTAACAATATTTACCGCCTTGAATATCCGAGAAATTTCCTAGATTCCAACAGGAATCGTACCTCTAACCTACACAGAACCGTCATATAGGCTGACGTGCTATACAATCTAGCTACAGAGGAAGCGTCTTGTTGGCAAAGTAGAATTACTGCTTTTTAATATATGACGCCATTAGTTACGTTAAGATACGCTTCGAGCAGATATGAGCGACCGAAAAAAATTATGGGAAATTTGTTATTTAAAAGCAGAATTTCGACCTGTGCCATCGCTACCGCCTATGAATTATTTGTTCTTTTCCAAGAAGAACAATGTTAGAGAATGTAGTCTGTTGGGCTAGTTAAATCATAACTGATGGTGATGGACGAAGGAGACTCGTACTTTTCCCTAAATGCCAAGTAAATATAACAGACGAGGCCGGAATTTGAATTCGATTCGCAATTCCATTTTCTACTCGAAAAACTCTTAAGTTACCTGCATGTCGTTCTATTATTTCTCAATGGCCAGGAAACTAAATAGTTTGTTTTTTTTTTTTTAATTTTTATAATCGATACACATCCAGACTGGTAGTTGAGATAAATATTTTTTTTAGCCTTTCTGCTACGTCTCTGTGTTCGATCCCAGATAAAGCCAGAATTTGGATGTTGGTTTTAAAGGATGCCTAAAGCATCACATTTGGAAGGCATCTAGTATTTTCTCAAATACTAAATAAGTAGCCACGCCTGGAATTTGAACACTGTTCGTCAATTCCACTTACTACTCCAAAAGCTCTTACCTTACCCGCACATCCTTCTTTTCGTTTTGCTACTATATTAAATGCAAATTGAATCTGAGATGTATTATAAGTGCGACTGACAAAATTATTATTTCCACACGACCAGCGAACTAAGTTTGTCTTTTTTTTATAATAGATGTACAGAAAGACTGGTGACTGAGAAAAATATGCATTTTGCACTGGGGTTATTTCTCCGGTTTCGATCTCAGATAAAGCTCTAATTTTGAATGCTGATTTTCAAGTTAACTCGGACCATCGCATTTGGAAGACTAGTGTAGAAAAATCTATCTGAATTTCCTTTTTGTCTTCGTTTATCAAAAAATATCAATTATCTACATCGATGTTTTTACGTAAAGTTCGAAGGAAATGTACTTTTGATAGGCTGCGGTAATGTGGCAAACTGCTTTCCATAAAAATGGCCTGTAATTTTTAGTAACAAATTCAAGGCCTTAAATGTGAATTGCATCTGACATTTCGTGGCAGTGGTGCGTTTCAACTGCTAAACTCGGATTAATCACGTCTTTATTCTAGCCTTTATAGTCTTGATTCTTTTTATAAAATTTACCTTGATCTCTAATTGCAGACCGATAAATGAACTTGCGTCTGCAAGACTATACATTTCTTTTGGAAACATCGACAATGAAACGCAATTTTCTTGAATATAAATCTGTAAAAGTGAATTGTGTATTTGCGGTGTGCGTTTTTGAATGTTATCTTTTTTCATTGTAGAAGAATTTGTTTTATCCCGGATCTGAGAAAGTTACGGTTGTTGGTTGATTTAGTTTGGAAGTCTGATTTCGAATTAAGCCATCTTCTGTTTTAATAACGCATTAATAGGTTTAACTGAAGAGAATTCTTTGATCGATTTCCTCGATAATCCTCCTGCATCGCCACCATCGACATGCTGGCTTTTTTGCGTGTTTTGATTGGTTCTACAATTTCTTCAGTTCTCGAATTACTGCCACTATTTCTATTCTTAGAAGTATTAACCCCTACGCTAATTTTAATAGTTGAGCTGTTGGTTGATATTCCGTTACGTCAACCCTTGGTTATTTAAAGTCGAATTTTCTATGGGTCACCCAATGACGATCGTAGTAATGTCGAGCCTCGATAATCATTACACACTGATTACTAGGTGCCATGTACTGATGAATATTGAAGATGGTTATTACTCTACATTCCACGCAAAGAGAGTACAAAAGTCTGTAGTGTCAACATTTTATGAAACACACACGTGTACATACACATTTAGTAGAGTTTGGTTGAAAACGAATAAAATTTAAGATGGTTTATTAAACCTTTCCGGTTCGGACCATTTGTATAGCTTCCGTGAAGAATTTGAATATAAATTGTCCAAAATCGTCTTTATTCCGAAAGCGCCCAGAAAACATTGGATATAATAAACAATGGAGAACAAAATCTTGCATAATTTGTTAACAGTGGTAAATAGTCGTCTGATGATGTTAATAATAACATGTAGGCTTCTCTTCATGCAAATGAATTAATACAATGAAAATTTAAGTTACAGATAGGAAAGCTGTCATGACTTAATACAGTTTAATCTTAGAACTTTATTAAATGATATCTTCATAGGTTTTATATTAATATCATAAAAGCGGCCATCATCAGATGATTGGAAAACAATAGTAAAGCTCATAGCACATTTTAAAATTAAAATAAATAAAACTGTGTTTGTTGTTAATAATAATGAGCCATATCTAGAGAGAAGAAAATGCATATATTAATAGGTAAAAGCGAATAATCTCCATCCCCTATTCACTCAATGACAGTTACTTTGTAGCGACTGCTATGCTTTTCCACGTCCACAATTTATTCGTCTGCGATTGGCTAGTAAATCAATACTATTTTTCTATAAGACAATTTAGCAATCGCACTCATCACTTTGAATTTTTCGGTCGTGGACTTGCTCACATGTTTCTTTGATACAAAATCAGTAATTGGTCAAATTTTAATCAATCAAACATTTTAGTGCGAAATCAGTTTTTCCCGCGTTTTGGCTCAGAGCTTATCGGTAGCTTTAAAAGAAGCAATTTTTCCACAAGCCGCCAGTAGAGTCCAGCTATTTTCGTCTGTCCACACCAATCTACGACTTTACTCACATTTCAAACGCACACACAGACACAAATTTTTGTAACACATTATACATTTCGCTCTCTATGACTCAGCCAAGTTCATGTACCAGAACTCTATTAATTTCTCAAAACAACACATTTCCTAATTAACTTTATTCTATTCTAAAAGCAGACTCTATTCAACATAGAATCCTGAACATTCTTATTCAACAGAAACTCTTTTGAACATTCGATCATAAATCAGAATACAGTTGAAGGGGAACAACTTTTTTCCTTAATCATTACACTTCATTGCATGATTGTTTTGTATGTTATATTTCAATGTATATATATGTTTATTGATCCACATATAGAGTTTCGTTTTTTTTTCTTGAATCGTTAAATGTACAATAGATATATGCGCTAGGAACACGCATTACAACTTTAGTGAGAATGCTGTTCAACGTGTAATTCTTTTAACTCCTTATTTTATAGTTTTTTTTATTAATAGTATTTTATTTTTATAAATTTCTAAATGTAAACATAATGTAATCCATTTCGATGTATCTTCTGTTTAAGCCGTTGAGAAATTTAAAGTAAGGTGTACTTGGGAGCCATGTTTTAACAAATAACAATTTTGTTCCTGAAATTGCGGCATGGTGGGCTATTGATGATTTCCTCAACGATCAAATGATTGGTTATGTCTCTGGGTGTGCTTAACGTTTTATTAAAGTGCGTTATTTAATCAAATGCTACTCCCCACTCCCAAGAAATTAGATTGCTTGTTTTGACCCTACTCCAGGTCGAAAAACGAGAAAATTAAATTTTTTAAAAAATGGACGCACTTTGGTGTAGGGTAAATTAATTATAAGGCATTGGCTTCAATGATTTCAAATCATTTAAGAGAGATTAGCAAATTAAAAACAAGTTCGTAATTTAAGGTGCTTTTCAAATGAATGTTGAACAAAATATCAGTTTTAGTATGGCTGACTGCTGGTATTGGAGAACGCATGTCTGCTAGGTAATTCCAGCTACACTCTCCTGCACAGGCACATTTGTAGTTGTTCAATACCTACAGAGCCAAAATATGGTTTATTGCAACTATAATGAGCAGATGTTACAATTTCTGAGTGAGTTCACATAATCAGTCGCGATGTACAGTTTGAAAAAAATGGCAGTACACAAACTCTTGGTCACAACGGTATATGAATACGTAGCAGTACAATAATTGACACCTTCATAAAAGTCTCTCTATTCAGTTGCACTCAAAAGGCTGGGTCAACCAATGTTAAAATGTTCAGGCACTTCGCAACGATATTCGTATGTTGATATCGTTTTCTTAGGCCGCTCTGTAAAATAGACTATGGTGAGATAGAAAACATTGTTTCACAATGGAAATGCTTAAATTCAAACCACTCGGCAACGCGTCCAGTGGATTACATTCATCATTCGCATTCTTCAAAAGTATGAAATAGAATTGTTTTGCATTATATCATAACTTATGATAGAAAGTAGATATTGTATGATAATAAATAGCTAAATACGGAAGAGAAGACTATATCGAGTTATCAAATAAAGAATGTTATAGTCTGCGTTTGATTGAACAGAGATAACTGGATGTGATATAACAATATCTCTTTCTATGAATCTATCTCTCATTATACCACTCTCTATCTGTATCTCTCTCGCTCATATATATATATATATATATATATATATAGATAATATTAGTGGTCAATATGCATATATTTATAAAAAATATATAAGTAAATTCCCAAGAGGACAGAATCCAGGTAGAACTCAATGCCCACGACAGAGTAAGAATATAATATAAAAGGCTCAGATACTAATATTCCATGGTTATAAATTATCACATTGGAATCGTAATCACGATCTAATTCTTCAGACATACAAATTCAAAAATAATTCCGATTTTCCGATTTCCATTTGAATTGGTAGGTCTGATGAATTGGATCGTGATTATGATTCCAATGTAATAAATTATAACCATGGAATAATAGTGTCAAACCCTTTTATAATTTATGAGAGAGAGAGATAATGTCATCTAAATTTCGCAAAAAGGGAAATATCACATCTCATTTTAACGAACATTGCACAAATATATCTTGATATGATAAAGAGCTAAATTTTCTTCAGTAAAATCGCCATTGTCTTTAAACATGGTCTCCAGACGACTTCTGAATCTCCTGCAAATTTTTCGGACGGTCACCTTGTTTAACTTAGTGGGTGCTTCCAAAATCTTTGCCTTCACTTCATCTTTGGTGTTACAAAGAAATTTTATTGGTCTCTCGCTATAGTGCACCTCAAATATAATAATCAAGTGGATAGAAGTCTGGGGAGTAAGGTGGCCAGACGCAAGACGTGATGTGGTCGCAGAAACTGCATGACAGTAGTATGGTGCAGAGTAATTTTGGCATACATAGGGTCTTACAGGAGCCACAAACTTGACCCAGGTCAACACAACCTAACCAAGGCATTCGAAGTAGGCCTCCGTGTTCAGTTGAAGGAAGTTGAGGAACATTAAAGGATGCATAACGTCGTTAACAAAAGTCATTACACAAAACACCTATAATTCATCTAAGATTTACCTCTGCACTTTCTTCAAATTGATAATTGAAAACACTGCAATTCCGTTTTAAAGATACAGGCAAGAATGCCAAAACAGCAGAGTAGGCCGTTTGCGATTTCTCAGTGGACAGTATTACGTCACGGTATTTATATTAATGAATATATATATATATATATATATATATATATATATATATATATATATATATATATATATATATATATATATATATATCGATATGTGTATACATGTATACATACATGTGTATATATATATGTGTATATGCATTTCTGTATATATGTAAATATGTGTATGTATATATATATGCATATGCCTATATATATATATATATATATATATATATATATGTGTGTCAATTTATGTGTTTTTATATATATTATATATATATATATATATATATAGGAATCTCTATATATGTGTGTCTGTGTGTATTTATATACAGGTGTGTATATATATTTCTAGATATATATATTTATTTTTTGATCATATATAAGTTTATGTCCATATATGTGTGTGTATATATATATATATATATATATATATATATATATATGTTCATATATGTATGTGTGTCTGCACATAGTGATGTGTGTATATATATATATATATATGTGTGTGTGCACATATATGTGTATATATATATATATATATATATATATATGTCTGTGTGTGTATGTACATAAATTTATATATATAATGTATATATTTGCACATATATATATATATATATATATATATATATATATATATATTGTATATAAATATGGCCTGACGATATCATCTAGCATGAAACAGACGGTCGCCTCTAAGAGTTGACTCTAATGTTCACTTTTATAATTACACACGCTCTATCTCTGATGTGGAATACTTTATCCCATAAATATAGCACAACTTAAGTCTATATTTCTTCATATATTTTTTATATATGAATACACTACGTGCCAAATTATTATCGAGGTAACTATTTTTCTAATATTTTACAAACCGTCCAATCAATTCGCACAAAGTTTTCACACAATGTTGGCATCACTGGCCTGCGCTATCACTGAAATTTTCGTACCGATCTATGCAATTTAAACAAACTGGCGCCATATTGGTTATCAGCACGGTGATTTGCGTGTGCCATATTATTAGAAAAGTGTATAGAATTTAGTGAAAAGATGGGCCGTAAAAGCAGTTTAAGTGATGCTGAAACGAAAACTATCACCACTGAACTCTCAAAAGGTAAATCTACCCTAGATATTTCTAAAATGATAGGGAAGTGTCATCAAACAGTGAAAAAGTTCACCGCCGACCCTACACAAGTCCGCAAAAGGGCAGATAAAGGCAAGCCGAGGGTTATTACAAGTCGTCTCATGTCACGACTTAAACGAGAGGCCACGAAGAACCCTGGACTTACCAGTCAAGAGCTTTTCAGTTGTATTGGGGATCCTACTGTGTCTAAAAGTACTCGGTGTCGGTATCTGAGGGAAATAGCAACAACAGTCAAACCTTCATCGAAGCCTCCGTTGACGAGAAATCACATTCAAAATCGATTGAAATGAGCCGAGAACAATATGAAGATTGACTCCTCTAAAGTTTTGTTCACATACGAAACTCGAGCAACACTTGATGTGCCAGATAAATGGCGCAAAGGCTGGGTAATGAACAGACAGAATCGCCATCAGTGTTTGAGACGCCAACAAGGCGGTAGAGGCATAATGATCTGGGGTGGTATTAATGGAAAAAAATTAGTGGGCCCATGGAGAGTACCAGTTGGCGTCAAAATGACTGCTGATGCATACATAGCGTTTATGAAGGAACACATTGAACCGTGGATGAAAAGGCAAAGAGTTGCCTTCAGAAGTACCATTGTTTTTATGCAAGATAATGCTCCATCACATGCTGCTCACAAGACTACTGAATATTTGAAACAGGCTTCGATGGACCTCGACAAATGAAGTGGCCAGCAAATTCTTCGGACTTGAACCCAATCGAAAACATTTGGAGCATCATGAAGCGAAGACTGTACGCAAACGGACGGCAATTCAGGAGCAACGCTGAGTTGTGTGAAGCAATTCTTGACATATCTCGCGGCATTACAGCAGATAACATCCTACAATTAACAAATTCTATGGATCGTCGATTTCTTCAAGCAATTTCAAAACAGTGAAAGCACATTTCCTATTAACTTGTTTAAAACTGTGCCTTTGTTTGTATCTGTTATTAATTGTTTGATTATCTTAGTTATTAGCTTGTTTTGATCATAAAAATTGCGTGCAACATTAATAAACGTTTTGTTTGTTCAATTCTGGGAAATTTACTAAAACTTTTTAATAATGTGACACGGTCAAATCACCACGCTAAAAACAAATACGTCAACGGTTTCTTTCCATTGAGAAAATCGGTACAAATTTTCAGGGATTGCACAGGCCACTGTTGCAAAGATCGTGTAAAAATTTTGTGTGAATTCGATAGACGGTTTTTGAAATATTAGAGAAAAGTTATCTCGATAATATTTGCAGTATATATATATATATATATATATATATATATATATATATATATATATTTATGTTTGTATGTGTGTGTGTGTGTATACATAGAAATATGTGTGTGTGAGTGTATATATATACTAGTATATGTGTATATATAATGATACATATATATATACCAGTATATGTGTATATATAATGTACATATATATACTAGTATATGTGTGTATATATAATGTACATATATATACTAGTATACGTGTATATATAATGTATATATATACGAGTATATGTGTATATATAATGTATATAAAAATATACGTGTATATATAATGTATATATATATATATACTAGTATACGTGTATATATAATGTATATATATAGCAAGTATAGTAGTAAAAGCGTCCAAATATATAAAAAGCTCCTCATCGCTCCATAAAAATCGAAACTGACAGTCTCAAATGTTATCCTCACCAACAAAAATTTTGGAACAAGTAAACACAAATTTTGGGAACAAAGAGATAATTACTGAGAACATTTTTAAACACACATATATATGTATATATATATACATCAGAAAAAGAAAATATATATATGAATGTATATATACAGTGTATATATGTCTTGTATATATATATGTTTATGTATATATATTGTATATATTTATGTATATATATGTATTATATATGAAAAAAAGTAAGTATGTATATATCAACTATATGTAACATATGTTAACAATGGGGTAATAGCTTTGTATTATCAACATATGTATATATATATAAAGGTAGTGTATGTACAGGTATGTATGTATGTATAAGAACTCAATATATTGTTTTATATATTTTTCTGAATTTGTTTTAGTGTTTTATCATTGTTAGAAGTTTTATATATACAGCTAATACGTGTTTATATAATGTATATATATATATATATGGTCATTTGCGTGTATATATTTATTATATAGTATATATATATATACTAGTATACTGTATATATAATATATATATATATAT